>JAQFYB010002025.1:0-27553 GCA_034694085.1 Pogonognathellus longicornis | reverse complement strand
TTGCTGAAAAAGATAGACTTAAAGGCTCCAACTCCAATCCCTTCAGGCTACGTTCGAATTCATTGGGCATTCGACCAAGTACAAATGACTTTAACAGCTTGAAACTAGGTAAAGACGATGAATATGAGTTAAAGTTAATTTTTTTTCTTATCTGTAAAATATTTGTTAATAAGTTGCTTCGGTCTAAGTTTTTTCACTATGAATTCGAAAACTCGAAATAAACTGTAGAAGCCCGAAAAAAGGAGAGCAAACCATGCTGCAATAACGTCTAGTGAATAATACTGGACAAAATTTAAATCCCTCGCAGGAGAGCGTAAATGACGAGCTCCTTTATGTCGTAGGACATATTCAGTCCAGTAAACTGCAGTGTCAAGAGGTTTCTGGGGTCTGTCTTTGAAGATGCTGGATACATGATTTGCATTTTCCTGGAACCTACAACAAATATTATAACCATGAAATTCCTTCAATCTATGACCGCAGTGTAAATTGCTGGATCGAGAGAATTTAAATTATGTAACTAGTGCGTTTGTCTGTAAATATAAATAGATAAACGATTTGACCAGTTTCTTACTTGGTTTCATTTAAAATTTTATTGATCGCATCCAGAATCATCTCTTCAGTTAGCCCTCTTAACTCTAAAGTAAGTGCGAATCCATTATTTTCCGATTGTCTCATATTCCAGTCTTGGTCAGAGAATATTGGTAATCCTACTAGTGGAACACCATGATACACAGCCTCCTCCGTGCTTAAAAGTCCACCGTGAGTAATAAACAGTCGAATCTTTGGATGAGCCAAAATATCTTGTTGTGGTAGCCATTTACCTAACATAACATTTTCAGGTGCATCTGGCATGACCCCGGTTTCCCATTTCCAAATTACTCTTTGCTTTAGTTTAGAAAATGCATTGACAAAAGCTTTTCTATATTTATCCTGCATTGTGTGGGATGGTAAGATCGATCCTAGGCTGAAGTAAATAAATCCTTCGTTTCCCGATCCGTTTATAAAATCTTCAATATCCTTTTCACAAATAAAATCAAACAATCATAATTGATCAAATGAAACAAAAATTCGGTAAGTAGTTAGCAACTATTAAGTAATCTTAATGAAACTTTACTTTAGGAAGAGGCTTGCCAGGTCGACAATGCATTCCCCCTACTTCGATCTGGTCGGGCATATACGGACGGGGATAAGTTAGACTAAAATGGCTATTGACGAGCATAAGACTCGTCTCTCTCTCAATATAATGAACTGAAGGAACATTTTCACCCATGTACTCTCTGTACAAATCTTGAATGAAGGGTAACAATTTGTAATCATTAAGAAAGATAAGGCCAGTCTGAAAGGTAAAGCTTGTGAATCTGTCGATGAAATTCATATTATGTGTGAAACCAAAATAGGGCATCGGTATAAATGAGGGAAGGGTGGGTCCTCCCGTTATAGTTGAAGTCCAAGGTGCAGGAGCTTGAGGATGAACGAACATAAAGGTCGTGTTCATTTTGTAAATAAATCCATACGTACATTCGTTCATGAATGAATTTCCAATAATTAAGTCAAACTTTTCTTTTTGAACTTTTTTCACCTCATACATTTCATAATAATTTCTGCATATTATGTTAAAAATGTATCCAAAGCCCATAGGGTTGAGAAATTTGTTACTTTCACGATTGTGAAATAAATTCACTACTTTCGACTTTTCTATTAACTCTTGCATATTCATCCCAACTATATCGCGGATATTTTTGTGTGATTTGGATGATTTGGCTGGAGATATCACAGTTAATTTGTGTCCTCGATCTGCAAGTTCTAGGATTAAAGGTTCGAGCACATTTTTATGACTTTGGGATGAAAAAAACGAAACAACTAAAATTTTTTCTGCCGTAGTACTATCGATCAAAATAATCGCTAGAAGCACAGACATCTGACAAATCAAAAGTATTTTGATTGTTTTCATTTTGGTTTAAATGGACTTATTAAAAGTTAAATGGAAAACACGACACAAGTCTAGTACACTATATCACTGCTTTGTCATATATAAACTAAATACAATATTACAGTTAATCCGTGAACTAATGCTGCTGAGCTGTTTAGAAGGCGTAGTAAAATTGAATGTACGTTGTTTTGTAATTTGTTATCAAGTTTTTTGCACCTACTATACTTCAATATGACCTCTTACACTGGTTATTTGATAATTGATAATAAGTTTATTGCATAGGTAGGTAGAAAACATTTATAAAAAGAAAAAATCAAAATGTTTACTGTTGTATTATCTCCTGATATGGTTATGAACTTGTGAGCAGTTTGAATGAGACCTAGGCCTAGACCTACGATTGATGAATAAAAATAAATGTGCAGGAGAATTTGGGAATTCTGCACATTTATTATTTTATGCGTTAATATTATCATGATATTCCCTAAATCCCTAGCATCACTAACTATTTAATATATCTACAGTATGCCTTTATAACTACCATAAAACTGCTTGATTCTAAAATACATTTTATCATAGACTCGAATGTGAACAGGAATCGAATAGGAAGCATGAACAATTTTTGTTTTAAAAGTTACTTAAGTAGGTAAGAGTATAAATCTTGAAAACTGCCCATCAGAATGTTTATCTTGTATTTGACACTGGTGACTGATTACTGTGATTACCTATTTATCTTACTTGTGCAAGCAAGGGGAGTATAAGAAATGGTCTCCGCAGTCTGCATGGTGAGAAATTAAACAAACTCTAATCTGGTTTCTGATGAAGATGAGAAACAATCTGCCTATTAACAATTAATACTCAACAGACTTACTGAGATAATAGCGCTCAGGGCAGCATAAAATATTAAACATGGGGGAAAAAATTATTAAAACGATCAAAACTAACTGAAAACTTCGATTTTATTTATGTGGATTTGCTGACAATGTAACAAATATTAGTATTTACCTATCGCTTTATACTTGGAATTTACTAACTTGAATAAGAGCTAGATGACACATTTAAAGTAACTTTTACTACTATTAATCTGCTTACGATATCTAATCTTGCAACTTGGCCAGAATGTCATGTTCTCTGAATAGGAAATATTCTTTTTCTTCTAGCTCAACTTTTGTGCCACCGTATTCCGGAAGTAGCACCAGGTCTCCAACCGACAATGTCAAAGGAACAATATCTCCACGCTGAAAAAAACAGCATTGAGAGCATACTTATTGTTACTGATAAATAATCTCCTCAAGTGTTAATATCGAATAACTTAAAATAAATAATAATAAAAGATTCTTAAAAGTTTTTCATTTTCGATAATAATTACATCATTTTTCCCTCCTGGACCTGCAGCAACAATTGTGCCTTGAATGACCTTTCCTTGTGCCTTGTCAGGTATCACGATACCACCTCTGGTTTTGGTAATCGCCTCTGCCTTCTGGACCAAAACTCGGTCATATAGTGGTGCTATTCTTCTTGCTATTGTTTGAACTGCTGATTTAGCTGCTGCGGCGGCCTAAAAATGAAAAAAAATATTTGTAACATTTTAGACTTATTACAAACTAAAAACACAGGAAACCTAATCAAGGATGTGAAAAAAGTGCCAACTGAAATACATACCCAATACAACTACAACTCTATTAATTATATTTACAAGGTCGTATTTGTCCAAAAAATGGAAAAAAATCTATTCATAAAATGTTAGTAACTTCAAACTTACCATGACTTTGCTCGATTTGGTGGCACTAAGAATGAAGAATGAAATGAAGTTTATCAACCACTTACAACTTAACGATTCAAATAAGATTTGTTTTATTGCTATTCAATTGACAACTGCAGAAGAAAGGGTTAAATTATGAACACCGGTAAATGGTAAACGCACGAAAAAAGCAACTCAACACCGAACCGAATTTAAGGTTCACCGGACAATTATTTCAGACTCCGACAGATCCAAAGTTCCATAAAACACCACCCACACACACTAACAACACGGTGAGAAAAATTCAAATGCTTTTGCCTCTATTGCTTCATCTTTCCTTCTTTTCGTTCTTTTCTATTCATCAAATCATCCCGTCATCTCCGCTCCACACTCCACACACAAACAGCGTAGTATTCAGTTTCACTCCGCAGAGACGGAGAATATTCTGGAGTGGAGGGCCCCTGAGTATGGATACTCCAGTTATTTTCTATAAAAATGGCGAAGAATAGTGACAAATGCTGTTGTAGGGGCCATAGTTGAAGCCGGCAACAGAGCACGTGTTAAGAGAGTCGGGCGCCTGGGATAAAGCGCCATCGAGAATGTTCAGAACTTCCACAATATTACACACCTCCATTCATTGCGATTACAGTGCCCGGCTTACCGAAAGAAGTTTCATCAGCCAACAAAAATCCGCTGCCGAATAATTGATAATCGTACATTCTGTAAGTACTACGTGAATTTCTGTGCCGGCTTTACATTTTAATTGCACAATCGTCGAATTTTAACTGAGATTGTTTGTTTCTGTATAAATCTTGGAAGAATTCCTTGTCAACTTTACAATATCTTTTACTAACAATAAAGTGAACTCGTCAGCTGTAATACATAAAATTACACAAACAATTAAATAATACACTACACTGGTTAAAATTGAAAGTCGGGTTCGACTAATCAAGCGTCACGCACGATCATTCCTTCTTTATTAACTATCAGCCAGTAAATAGTATTCAAACAGCAAATCTATATATAAAGGTAAGCAAAATTGAAATCGCGTTTCTACATTTATTTGGTTAATTATTGGTTAAATCATTACTGAACTAATCATTGTGGATGATGTAGATTCACCTGTCATTCCCCTTCTTCTTTTGACATTTGACTTTCTCTCACTTTGCCATTTTTTGCTATTTATTAATTTTTAATTCGAATATTTTGTTTGTAGATGTACCGATTACCTTTATTAGCCCGTCAAGTAGCTTCGGTTAGAGTAGCTGCTGCAGCCACAAATGCTTCATCTTCCGTATTATCATCAAAAAGTCAAACTAGAAGAAGTTACGCCAAAGATGTGAGATTTGGGGGAGATGTTCGCTCACAAATGTTAACTGGAGTAGATATTCTGGCTGATGCCGTCGCAGTCACAATGGGTCCAAAGGTAAAGTTGTCAACGTGCTACGTCAAGATAACAATAAGTAAAATGCATTGAATTCTATTCGATCCGCTTATTTAATTTTCAAACATTTTTAGGGTCGTAATGTCATCATTGAGCAGTCTTGGGGCTCTCCTAAAATTACCAAGGATGGTGTAACTGTTGCTAAATCAATCGAACTGAAAGACAGATTCCAAAACATTGGAGCTAAATTAGTACAAGATGTAGCCAATAATACAAATGAAGAAGCCGGTGATGGAACAACCACTGCAACCGTTTTAGCTAGAGCTATTGCTAAAGAAGGGTTCGAAACCATCAGTAAGGGAGCTAATCCTGTGGAAATCCGTAGGGGGGTCATGCTAGCCGTAGAAACTGTTATTGCCAATCTTAAGCAAATGTCTAAAACCGTTAATACCCCTGAGGAAATTGCTCAGGTTGCCACTATCTCTGCCAATGGAGACAAGACCATTGGTGATCTCATTTCTGATGCCATGAAACGGGTATTTTCAACAGTTTCAATAATTTTTTTTATAAGGAATGCAAGGAAAATTATTAATCAGTTATTCATATTTTTGGTGTACTATTTTAGGTTGGTCGTGACGGCGTCATTACAGTTAAAGATGGCAAAACATTAAATGATGAATTGGAAGTCATTGAAGGCATGAAGATCGACCGAGGTTACATTTCACCTTATTTCATCAACACCGCTAAAGGAGCTAAAGTAGAATTCCAAGATGCACTTGTTCTGTTCTCTGAAAAGAAAATTTCATCTGTACAATCAATCATTCCTGCGTTGGAGTTGGCAAATGCTCAGCGCAAGCCTTTGGTTATAGTTGCGGAAGACGTTGATGGTGAAGCTCTCTCAACTCTTGTTGTCAACAGGTAAAATACATTTAAAAATTTTTTGCATGATTTCCCAAATAATAGCGATGTTATTAATGTAAAGTTTTGTCCTTCATAGAATTAAGATAGGACTTCAAATTGCTGCTGTCAAAGCTCCTGGTTTTGGAGATAACCGTAAAAATACTCTTCATGATATGGCCGTGGCTTCAGGCGGTATTGTGTTTGGCGATGATGCCGATTTGGTGAAGATCGAAGATGTACAATTGAGTGACTTGGGAAAGGTTGGAGAAGTGTCCATCACAAAAGACGACTCACTTTTCCTTAAGGGACACGGAAAGAAAGAAGATATTGACAGACGTGTTGAGACATTAAAAGATCAAATTAAGGAAACCAATTCCGAATACGAGAAAGAGAAATTACAAGAGCGATTGGCTCGTTTGGCAGCTGGTAAGTGGTCAATGCATACGTTTATGCCATAATTATTCTACTATTCAACCTTTTCTCGGTAGAGCAGTTTTACAATAACTATACAATTTTTAAAATACAATTAGGTGTCGGTGTGCTCAAAGTTGGAGGAGGCAGCGAAATTGAAGTAAATGAAAAGAAAGACCGAGTAAATGACGCTTTAAATGCCACAAGAGCTGCCATTGAGGAGGGAATTGTTCCGGGAGGTGGTACAGCTCTCATTAGATGCCTTAGCAGTCTGGATACTGTCGTTACAGTAAACAAAGATCAACTGATTGGTGTTGAAATTGTCCGCAAAGCCCTTGTGCAACCTTGTATGCAAATTGCAAAAAATGCGGGTGTTGATGCTTCCCTTATTGTGGCTAAAGTGACAGACTCTACGGATCCTAACTTTGGCTACGATGCTCTTAATAATAAGTTCGTCAATATGATTGAAGCTGGTATCATTGACCCCACCAAAGTAGTTCGTACCGCTCTGATGGATGCTGCAGGAGTAGCTTCCCTTTTGTCCACCGCCGAGGCTGTTGTTACCGAAATTCCTAAAGAAGAAAAAGATATGGGAATGGGAGGTGGAATGGGCGGCATGGGAGGTATGGGTGGAATGGGCGGTATGGGTGGTATGATGTAAACAAATCATAGTATCTTAAATATTTTGTACTGTTATAGTTTTGTTTCGTATGAGAAAGAAAGTCGAATAAACTCTAGTGATCCATAATTAAATATTATATACCGTGTTGTTACAACCGATTTTTTTTATTTGAAACTGACGTAATACTCTGTAAAAATTAAATTGTACCTAAACTAAGTAAGAATCTATTCAGTAAGTGTATAGAGGAACAAAGTAGATTGTACAAAGCATTATTGTTAAATGTCATGTTTCCGCATTACGAATGATACTTCCATGGCATTTTAAGTATGCATCTAATTAGTAGGTATTATGTATGTTGTGTAGCAAATTATAGGGATAGTTGTTAAATAGACTGAAGCTCTTTTAAGAGGATGGCCGGGTTACTTTGTCATTTCTATTCATTTCCTGCAGTTTTAGTCTCACACTTTTATCTACATACCTAGTTGTGGTTTGTGGAAGATAGCAGGTGTAATAGTAATGGGTAATGTATGCCGGGAATTTGTAGAGATGTGTTTTATAGGTTGCTTGAGCTCCTCGGTGCGCTGGCGATATCTCAGTGTCAAAAGTTGAAAGCCACAGTTTTGTCTCACTGCCACCATAACTTTCAACAAATTCGCTTAAAAATTCTATCTGCATCCGAATCTCTTGCTCGTCCTTTTGCCTTTTCTCTGGTTTAGGAAGTTGACTATCCCACAAACACAACTTCGTGTTTTCCAGTCAACCAAAGCCTTGTCTCCATATGGGACTCTGAAACTCCGGACTCAGTAGTCATTACATTTCATGTATTTGTCATTTCTAGCTAGCTAGTTCATCCCAATATATCACACACATCTCAAGTAGTCACAAAGTACTGGCTGGATCATATGAAAAATGTGTTCACTGGCTGTAGTAGTACCCCCCTACGGATGGTTATGCATAGCAAACTACAACTACACTCGTTTTGTTCCCAGGAGTCACTATGATAACTTAAATATGTCCTTTAGTACTGTTACTGTTGTATTTAGTGAAGGTAAAATTTGCACTCATTTTTGTAAATGACGATGTACACAATAGGCAAAAATTGAGCATCTATGAATATTGAAACTTGTGATAATAATAGTGTAGGTATCTCAGATGACAAGTTAATTCTGTAAATGCCCATGTAAAGGTGCTTTAGGTCGCACTATGTACCACTACTACCTACTTCATAAATATGTATGTATCATACTATATTATTATGTGTGTGATAGACACAAATGTTTTGATGAATTTATACTACCAGTATACTAGGTATACACAAATTTCTATACTATATGCATAATTTTTTTAATTTTTCTTAAAAAATTGCCAATTCTTCGTATATGAGGAAACGCTTTCTAGATTAGTATGCAAAAAGAATAATTTGATACTTTGATACTATACTCGTAGTAGTTTTAAATATGGGACAAAAAGGAGGCTTAAGTGGACGTGGAGTTAGTGGAGTGAATTATGTTTAAGGATTCAAACTAAAAGTATCAATTAATTAAATAACTTCTAATTTTAAAACTTCTAATTAGTAAACTTTCACTTATGTGCTTAATGCTTGCAAATTAAGCAGCTGCCGTGTTATAATTCTTCAAATGTGTATCAGAGTAAGTTTTAACCAGTTTGAGTTTTTAAATGAGAAATACTTGTGTTAGTTTGTTGAAAGAGATGTCTCATAAAATGAAAGTTATTGCGAAATCTCACAACTTCATTTGATTGAATATCAAACTCGTAGTAAAAGTTAACTTTCTTTTGCCCGTAAAGTCTCATGCGTGAATGATTGACTGGGTGTATCATCATTCCGTTTGCAACTGTCATTATTTATCATTCACTTATGCAGCACATTGTGTTACTCTACACATCAATATTTTCTGTCTAAAGAGAAAAATGCCTAAAAGTTCTAAAATCCTAAAAATCTTCTCTCCAGTCTAGTATAAATGTATTATTCGGGCATATTACGGGCTCACTTGAATATAAATAGAAAAAGAAGTGCTACTACTTCATACTAGAATTTTATTGATTTTAATTTACTCATCAATCAATCTCAACATTTCATTTCCTGAATAAAATTAAAATTCAAAAATGTTTTTATTGATTTTGTCCAGCATATAGCAGGTGTCTAACTTTTCTACTGTCTAGTATCTAAAAATTATAGAATAGCTAGTGTAGTAGACCTACATACACATAATTTAATAGTATTGCTTTCGGTTGCGAAGAGTTTGTATTGCAATTTGGTCCTTTTACTCGGATTGAAAAATAAAATTTATGTTTTTATGTTTTTCGTTCACTTTTATTAGGGCTTCAATCCAGAATCTCCATAAATAAATAAGCAAGGTGAAAATAACAAGATTTTTCTTTGCTATAGGGCAGTGTTCTTCAAGATTCAGATAGGTACTTTCCACAAAATGCAGTAGGTAGGTATGGTAGAAAAAAGTAAACATGTTTTGCTTTGAATCCCTCTCTCGAAGTCCTTACTCTGAGTACTTGGCTTCTACTGCACTTTGTGGGCCACAAAGAGTGAAACAGTACAAAGCTCTTTCTTGTCTTGAGTAATATATTGAAAAACATATCCATGCAAATAGGAAAAGGAAAAATGTGAATCCATCCATTTGCATAGCAGATCCGCTTCAGTCCTACTCCTATTATTTCCTATTCATACAACACATATACAATTCAAATTCAAAGTGAAACGAAATGTGAGGCCATGTTCTATATGTATGTAGCTATTCTAATGCTTTCCCACAGAATAGTCCAGCCGTTATTTATTACAGCTTCCGTCTCTTGCAATTCATAGATTCACCTTAGATGAATTTTTCCTACCAAATTCAGTAAGACACATGAATGTACAGCTACAATTTATATTTACTGACATGGGCAGCGTGCTACATCCCTCGTTCCCGTAGTATTGTCTGTATAGGCGATCATTAAATTCTAGTCACACTTTTGCAATCTTGCAGTTGCATTGTAATCGTGGAATCTTATGAGTTTAATCTATTTTCCAATCTTTTAATTTAGCTAATTATTGCATAGATATTCTTACCAGTACTTCCCGAATTTTGTAAATCCAACGATAGATTTTTAGTTTGTGATAGTTTCAAACAGTTTGTTACTTAATGATGGCATGAGAAACGGCATCCCGCATACTTAAGAGGAATGGCACCCCGCACGGATTAAGGGGGTGCAATTTCTTACCGTACCAAACTTTTATCTAACGTACATTACCAATGTATGAAAATTAAAACTATGTAATGTAGTAGGTATTGCAGATTTTTACAATTCCGTCTTTCCGAATAACCCTGACTCAACCACAATGGGAATTTTGGTGTATTAACTTCGAGAATGATTAGTAAAGCACTATAGACTTTTAGATATATTTGTCTGTGCAGGATATATTATTAGATGCATCCAATAATACTGGCTAGAGGACACAGGACAGTTGCTGGAAGCAACTGTTAGCATTAAATAGCATTGTCTAAGGGTAACTACAAACGTCTCAACTTTTCGTCATGGGAAGACTGAACCAGGTTGAAGATAATTAATTGAATAGACCTATCGGATTCTGATGTGTGTGGTGCGGCATTCTGCGAATAATGCAATAAAAGTTTTCTGTTTACTATGATGCAGTAAATACAGAATAGATATATAGCTGATATATCTTTCTTTGACTTTGAATTGTCTTGTCGACTTGTCTTTTCTCAGAAAGTTTCTTTCCCTTCTCTATCAGATATAATTTGAGGGCAGGGATGAATAGAATGGCATCTCTTTTTGGTAATTGACTTCATAGAAATGGGAAGAAAACGTGTAGCAGTATTGCTTTGTGAGAAAGCAACTAACTCGCTTACAGTACATGAGGCATCTCTATTGCCTTATTGTTTTTGTCACTCACATTTTCACAACGACTGCCTGCGATAATACAATGTCATATGCCTTGACTGTAAGATAAAGAAAAACTTTAGTTAGGCGATACGGCTATGGTCGTATCATCATATTACATCTCACGATCTCACTAACAATAAGTGACTCAAATACTGCACACAGCAGCCCTGCTCTGATGCGGTCCCAAAGTAGCAAACGATATCCAATGCGAATTCCAGCTCCTCGTATAAAAGAGCACAGTAGGTTTTTACGCAACGATGAACCTCCTGCGATACTATTACTTACGCTTGGTTAAGTGTCAGCTTTCTAAACTTTTGTCATATGAAAGTAGAGTAGATGATCTATGGCCTCGCTCTGTATACTCCTCTTCGTAATAACAAACTCAATCACATTCAACCCAATTCAATGCAACATTTGATCCTCCTAAATATAATTAACTCGCTGACAGTTGACTTACGTCCAATAGAATCATCGTTGGTGTTCATGCAAAAATCAGTGTGACGAGAACAACTTTAATTTACTCTTTTCTTACACCCAACACTCTCGTTCAATAGAAACAGAGTAGAATTCTTGTACAATACACTATACACATATTACACTGATATGTAGGTATAACTGCTTCAGATATCAGAGTGTAAAAAGAATATTTAAACGAGTAACTGAAAAACAAGTTTTTCTTTGAAGACTGACTAAATTGGAAAAGCGATACATTCCTCCATAAATTTTGAAAAATTTGCTTTTCAACAAAATGAGAAAGTTAAAGCTTCATGCATCGAATTACTAGTACAGTATTAATCCAACCCATGAAAGTTTCATGCAGTTCAGCAGATTTAATGACTAAAGTTTCATAGTCTGTGAGAGTTCAAACAACGATTACTCACAGATAGTAATCATTTAGTTACAAATAATAAATAAAGTGATCCTGTAATCCCAGGATTACTGATGTGATGTGCTATTAGATTCCTGAAGTGGCACTATTTCTTTTTAAACAACCGTCAATATAATATGAAACTAGGTATATGTGTATACTGGATACAACAAAGAGCTCCCAAAATGACCGACGAATGTGTTTTAATTTTGAACGAATAACAAAATTACATTGTGCACACATGTACATACTGTGTACAAACCACAAATATCAGAATGGTAGAGCTAGAGCTTCTAATGAAAATACTTTCACTAAGTCGCGGTAGGTATATACCTACACTTTAAACTCCTATGCATTATTTTCCAATAAAATATAAATCATAATAATCTTCTACCAAATTTTCCCCTACAATTATGTGAAATCAAGCTCATTTTCCAAAAATCTTTGGATTGAGTATCTGACGCTAGTAAGTAAAGTTGAAAACCACGATAATTTTAACTATTTCAGTTTTCTGTTAGTTTTGGAGTTGCGGAGAACTATCTGCAGATAGGTGAATTACTAAATACGTGAATGAAGAAGGGAATAGAAAATTATTCAACACAGGTTTTTGCAATGCTGCTATTGTTGGCTTTGCCTGTAGCTATTGTGTGATTCTCACATTTCTCTCATTAAATCCCTCCTGACCAAGTCTGCTTTATTTACATTCACAAACTGTTCTGTTCGAACATAATAGAGTTTAGCGTATAAGACGACCCATACAGAACCATACTACACAATTAGAACAATAGCAACCAGGATGTACTAGTACATGCATATACAAAGAGTCAATATAACAAATTTTACGTACAAAGTTGAATTTCTCATTTCAGGGCAAAGTTTTCTAGACTTTCAATTTGTTTCTACCCGTGTGTGTTCCGTTATAAACTACAGATGTGTGATGTGTGTATAGACCAACAGACCTACCCGTATACGATTCATGCATTATATGATCCTTGGATTGTGTAAATTGCGTTATGCATAGTCTCGTGTTATTTACTCGCATCAAATGTGAAACGCACATATTGCTGGTAAAGCATATATATAGTGTGTATATTTTTGTGTATTCTTGTTTGTACACTGTGCCACACTTCTGTTCATTTCATACGCTCCTAGAAAGAGAATCACATCGCTAGAGCTCAATATTTACTTCATGGATGAATTCTAAAACAGGAGGGCTAGATTCGTACGTAACGTACGTACATGCAGATAAAATCGACTTTGTTTTCCGTCACATTAAAGAGCATGGAAGAATAGTTATATTATGTGTTGGTTGGAACATACAACATAGTAGAGAATACTTCTAGCGTAGAAGACATCTAGAGCCAAATACCAAACAGTACTGCTGTGGTGAGACAAACTTTGAGAAAAAAGAAGAACACAGTCATGCAGATAGAACATGCTTTGAATTTTCCAAGAAGAATGCTTTTCAGGATGATACAGGGAGCAGATGAGGTCATCATTGCCAATCTAATCATCAAAGAGGAAATTCATTCAGAAAGTTCTGATTGCGACTCACATAAATAACACAAAATAAATTTGTTCTAATAATTCCTGCAAAAATTCGTGATTTTCCGAATCCTGAGTACTGCAAAATAAAAATTATCAAGCGAAATGAATTTCATTGCGCTCAGGTATAGGTTTTACATAGGAAGCTACCATTTCACGCGGAGGTGAGTACTAAGCTTAATGTGGAGGTCACCATATAATATGGAGATTAATATTTTTGATTAGGAAGATAGTTTAAATAATGTAGTTTTCATCAGTATGAGCTCATTATGATGAACATGCATTTATTTTAAGGAATGTTCAATTTTCTCTTTCAATTTGCATTTGGTAGATACAAAGATACAATACCACCTAGTACTGGCAGTAGATGAGACAAAATGCACAATGTTTGGTATTTTGTATTGATGTGTTTCATGGTATACGAAATACAAAGTCAAATACATTTTACATTAACAAGCAGAGCTGAAGCAGGTGAGGTGAAATTCCCACGACTCCATTTTACCTTCAAAAGTACTATATCATTCATGTCAAACAGACATGTTGTGTAGTGAAAGATTCACTTTCGTATGTCACTCACTATTGGAATTTCAATATACTTTAAAAGTATATCATAGTCTCAGTAGCCTGTTCAAAGCTCATTTCTTTTGCAACATCAAACACACTTGATGTTAGAATAAATAAGATTCATTTTAAAATGATATTGCACTGTTGTTCACTCATTGTCATATATATTTTACAACACAAGATTATCCAGAGGTCTAATCTAAAAGTAGTTATCAAGGTGGTCCTATAGTATATAGTTCTTTATTCTTTGTCATCCGATTAGTTTATTATTAAGGATAGTCAATAAATTAATTACATATACCGAAGCAGGTAGTCTTTCCAAATAAAAGGTAGGTATTCCTTTTTTCAGAGTGTAAATATAGAGCAGTTTTTTAATAGCGAAAGTAATGTTAAGAAAAGACTGGAAATGTTTTGCGGAGATGGAGAATAATGTTTGTAATAAGTCTAGTTCCCAAACATAGTTGTTGTAATCTTATGCTGAAACTAAAAATGGAAGACACATACATATTTTTGTTTCCCATACATACAGAGGGTGAAGAGCGTAGCCAAAAAATGTCCTATTTACAGTTATGATGACGTCTATGGAAAGTAAGCTTACATTCCTATTTAGTTTTCAGAGTGCAGCTGGCCATGAGAACCTCGGCAAACACACACAAAGTTATCCCAACAGTTTCCCTACTTTCTTCCTGACGATCAATCACCTTCACCGCAGTCCGCAGCAGAGCAAACTGTCAGAGAATGTCCTACACTTACTCTGCTATTACTACACACACACACACTCACACACAAGAGTTCAGTTGCTCTTTATCTAGCCAAATTCGATAGTGTGCTTTGACCTTTCTTCCGAACCGCAAAACTCCTCTGAGGAAGAACATCACAATCACAAATACTCTTTGCACCAAAACAACGAGGATGGCACGCCAGGAAAGCCAGATTAGAGATGAAACAAAGCCAAAGCAATTCTGGAGACAAAGTTCCTCCGTGATTTCACAAATGACATCATGTCAAAATCCGAGATTCTCTATTTATTTTACTATCCGGTATAAATCCTTCTTTTGTCCACAGTTCCTTGTTTCTTCGGTCACCCTTTGGTCAAACTATACGACATACCTCCCTCAATTTCTTGCACCGCTACACATTCCACATTTATTTATTTATTACTATTTTTTACCATAAATAAACATTATGTACCAGTACCACAGACCACAGACAACATTTACGTTTATTACACAAAACAAAACATTTCCAGAATTCTAGAGACGAGAAAGTATACGGCTCTGGTACATTATACTAACTTTTAAGTATACCTACATATTATGTAATACAATTAATAATTTTCTTTTTCAGTATTAGGGGAGGGGGTAATATTTATTGAGAGTAGCACTCTACGAGATTTCTTTTCGCAATGAGAGTACAATAAGACGGGTTTAGGTTAGGTTGATATTATTTCATAGGTGTATGGAAAAAAGAGTCCCTTTTGGGAGATTAAATGCAAAAAAGTGCAGGTTATCCAAGAAGATTGAGTGTGGAGTGAGTCAATAGACTATAAATAAATAAATGTAGGAGTGGAAAGGAAAGGAGAGTGGAGTGAAATAATGAGATGTGATGATGGGAGTCATCCATTTGGTCCCTAGTGACACGCGGAAATAAAACTGTCCAAAATAAACGCATGGCGCATAGGGAAGATGAGAGAAGTTTATGTTAAGAAGCTGGTGCTGTTCTACACACTAAAATTGTTTGTTACAACACGACCGTAGTGTTGTCTGAATAAAGTACAAGATTTTATAGACAGTCGTTTATTATATGTACAAAATGTAGCTTCAGTGACATTAGTAACATTTCTGGAATTGAATGAGCCTTTACTCTGGTTTTACTGACAATAGAAAGACAATGGAAAACGTATTGCAAAGCCTTTATTACCGTCACTAACTTGTATCTTGTATGAATATGAACCCTGGCTATGTGAGCGCTCTGCAGAAACATCCAGGATTATACGAGTTGCAGTTGTAAACATAAAATGGAGATAAACAACCATTCTTCACAATGCTCTCAGCATAAACGACTTAAACGAATAATCGTGACATTTCTACAACCAAGGGAAAAAGTATAGCACATACTTGCGAAAACATGAATGAGTCCTCTCGTAGCAGCTCCATCGTATCGTAACCATTCTATCGCCTATTCCAGTCATCGCTATTATATTCCATCAATTACTGCCAAAAATAAACACTCAAAGTCACTAAGATTCATTAGCCAATTTCAGACTGAACACATTTTTGTTGCCTATTTCCTCACGTTCTGCAATACAAACTTTCATTCCAAATTAATAGTTTGGTTCGTTTTTATTGGCTCCCTTACATGCAATCGACACAATAAACAATGAATACCATATCCCCTTCATTTTATTATTGTTTTTATTTTGTTGCCATATTTCTCTATTGACATACTTTACATACCTAGGTATTTCAACCGATTAAAAGCGTTACAATATTAATAGCTAAACCTATTTCAGGCAACAATACTATTATTACATTACTATTGTATTGTGTTAGTAAAATTTGAATCAATCCATCTCAATATTTCTACATTTTCTTTATATAATTATGAAGATAATCATAGAGATACTATATTTGGCTAACTGATTTCTGCAAGAGTTTTGAACTACCAAGGTATGGATTTAATGTTGCTAGTACACCCACACTGTATATTATAAAAAAGTTTATTTTTTGCGGAATCTGAGGCTGGATCCGAGCAGGGTCATGTAACTTTTATCTATACAGCTTTTTATTCTATGCCAATTTTATTATCTCAGCGGAGAGCTTCCGGTTACTTTCTCCTTATATAAGTACACGATAGTAAAGCGTAGTTTATATTTTCTCAATTGAACACTTTATGGCTGTGGCTCCATAGCCAACAGAAGCTTACACAGCCTTTACCTTTTCAAACAGAACATGATTACTGGTTTGCCTGTGTATGAAAGACTTATCTGTGAAGTAACACAATACTGACGCAATTCACAATCGCAAAAATACTATTATTTAGTAGGTAGTCGTAGTAGTAGTAGCTAGTACATAGTGGAAAGTGGAGTGTGGTATTGAACAGAAAGCTACATGTAGTTGTACACGAGCGAGTGTGGAGTGTGGCAAAGGAATATCGTTATCCAGGTTCCGTTTTGGCTGTAGTCATGAATAGAAATTGTACTGCACTTCTTTTAGTGTGGACTTTACTTTCACTTGGCATTGGAAGTGTTTAGTGCTGGTGGTGTAGTGAGTAGTTGGTGGTAGTCAGCCTCAGCTGTGCAGCGTAGTTTGTTCTAGTGGCACTCCAGAATTTTGGCTCGACTCCTACATTTTTTGCCGCAGACTCTTTTATGAGAGTATGAAAATCCGAATATCTTAAATCATCTGTTTATGTTATCTTACACCTCCTTCCGGTGTCCTCGAGAATGTTTTTACATTTATATTATTTATTTTCCTTTTTTGCTACAGGCATTTTTACGTTGATTTGCCGGAGTTGACGCTTTAACACTATCTCCATGTTATCAAAGCGAAAGTCTAAATGGTGAAATCAGATTTCGGTAGATTCACTATGGCACTTCGCACGGTAAATGCTTTCTCCTTCGGAAGCATTCGACACTCACTGGCAAATCATGGTGCCAGAACTGCTACAAAAAATTACAAACTCTATAAATTCATTAAATCTGTCTCCTGCTAAAACGGAAGCTAAAATGTCTAGCAAGAAATACCAAATGACAACCATACAAATTTTTTCTTTGCTATGTATTTGCAAGCAATGCACTGCGTGTACTTGGGTAGGTGGTGGGTAATAGTTGTTGAGAGTGTAAAGTAATATTTTCAAAACGCTCATTAATCTTGCATTACACTGCGGTTAACTTCCTTCCAGAAATGTTGATGTAATGCTAACTACCGTTATTATAGTGGGTAATAAAATATGATGTAATGTATGTATGAGTTAATAATTGAAAATGAAACAATTAAATTGATGTTTTTTATTAACATTTTGATAATGTTGAACATTTTACATCACAATGCACACCATGTCCAGCATATTTTTGCATACATCCACTTCAATTTTTATTATTATCGTCTTACATGTGCCCAGACGTTTACACACATTCAATGAACTTGTAATCTAATCTCTCCCAGTACTTATTTTAGCAACATAGAAAAATTCGGTATTGTAGGTGAGTGTTTTATCAAGTATGAATTTCAATTACAGATACTTCTATCTTTTTTTTACTACCACCATCTTAAAAAAGAATTACTTATTATTACCTATTATGCTTATATACCTTGTAAAAGAAACGTATACTGTATTCATTTATGTTCTGGTACTAGAATGTGTATAATATGAAGATCTTAATTTACTTATCCTAAACTACAGTTACAAGGTAATTACGATTTGTTTCTTATCTTGTCAATACACTCATTTGTTCTTTTATCAAATGTGATACAAATTACAAAACCCAAAAACGGCAAGTTTCTCGTGTATCACTGAAAACATGACCGTTAGTAGTCCTATGTATTATTATTACACGCACACATGTATTATTTGTATTTAATAAGTATTTACTCTAGTCTTTGTTTTGTAGTTTCAAGTTTTCGTACAAAGCAGATTATATTTATGATCCTATGACACAAAACATGTTAGCCTCAAATGATAGTTTAACTGGAATGTTGTATATAAATGGATTAGCAAGATGATAGTATATTATTTCGTCTACTTACTACAACATGGTTAGACTTTGAGCAAGGAAAGTTAATCTCGTAGTTCACAGAAGGATAATTTCTACTGAAATCAAGAGGGCAATTATTTCTAAGATGGATTCTACTGCTATTGCTAGTGGTTCTAATTATATTTCTAGATTTAAAGCGATTATTGTGATGATAGTGGTAGTCTTGACTAAAGTGATATCCGTATAAAATTGCTATAAGTGAACTAATGATAATCAATGGTATAGGTAAATATTGACTTCGTGCCGACCCCAGCAGTCCCACAGCACCATTAGCGATTTCTGTCTTGGTGATCATGACGTCCACGTATTTCCACCGTACTTCGAACTGCGGTGGTCGCAATGTGACCCCAACCAGTCTACATGAAAACCAATTATCCAGTTCAAAAAACTTTGCTGAAATGAAATCAAGATTAATTACTAGAGAAAATCTCTAACAAATCACATTACTTTATAAATGCATTTTGGACGGTATCCGGCACTTTGAATTCCTTTCTTCCATGTTTTGGACAGAAAGAGTATAATAGATCAGAACGACTCGGCTCAGTAGCTTCATTATTCCCAGCCCAAAGAGTTAAATTCCAGGTATTACAGTCTTTCTCTGAGTTGTACAAAAGAATTTAAATTACTGACTGCAATAATGGTAATAAATGCATACGTGAACATGAAATTAAAGTCAGAGGAACTATTTGGCACGAATAAACTCTCCTTCTCCCACACACAGACCAATAACACAGACACTATATATAATTAGGATTTATACGCACACACAGGTACACAGCCATATACAAACGCACTTTACATATTTAATAATAATCACCTTCTACAACGTGCATCGTTAATTATCATTTAGTTGGAAAATCTTTCCTGGTATTTACAGCATTACGCGTTACATTACATTACAACATAATACCATAACACAACCCATCAAAAAAGGGGTAGGTACCTCTATTGCATTAGTAAAAGTATATATACATTGTCCTTGGTAATAAATAATACACCCGTACAGATATTAACAGTTGCAAATGTATAGGAGCACCACGGAAGAGAAAAGCTCATCAAGAAAACGCTCATTAGTTTACTACGTTGCAATTCCGTGCACAATTCCCATTCATTTATCCAGCTTATCTTCCTCGAATGAGATAGTCAAACGATAAACTCACAGAAAGGCCGTTAGAATGAAATCCTAACAATTTTTACCCATCCTAACACCCCGCTAAAGACATAAAGTTTCCATTCTATGGGATGTGATGATATTCTATTCCGGCTCCATTGTATGCAAATGTCTGGCAAGACACACAAGCAAGCCTAAAGTAAACTAAAGACAATTGCAAAACTTTCGTGACCATACTAAACCAAATAAGGCAACCCAGCCACAATCAAGACAAAATGAAAATGAAGCCAGTAGACTTGGCTATATCGTCCACATAAATGTGTGTATGAGAGAGAGAGACGTTAAGTGAAATGGTTCAAAGGATTAGAAAACAGTAATTAAGGAGATGAGAGTACCATTTTCCTCTGAGACAAAATCCACAGTCAGTTTGTAGCGATGTGGGATGGAAATAGACCAAATGCACTCGAAGTACATGTAGTGCTGGGAACCTCGGGAACTCGTTGAAACAACCTCAGGTCCGAGAATTTCTCGCCAACGTTTCGAACCTGCAGCACACGGCAAAAAATCTCATCACATAATCCATCATTGCCCAAACAATAAAAAACCTAGTGTTTTCGACATGAATCTACTTCTGCGAACTAATTTTTCTCGCTTGTCCATATAGGTATTGTACAATTTTCTCTTAAAGTGCCCACAAAAACATATACTTATCTTTAACATACTACCTAGGATATTTTGATAGGAACAAGGTATGTTGTTGTATAGAAGAAAGATAAAGGTGCACAGTACACACGCATTTCGTTTACGTAATATTACTTTCATTGTTGCTCCACTTACAACTAAATTACTACGGTAGTGGTCATAATGCTTGGGGGCCTGACCTCGCTACGGGATTTCATGTTCATTTATTATTTCGTGCTGTGAAACTACAATGCACAGAAATGAATCACTCACCACTCGGAGGTCCAATCGTAAAATTAGAACAAGTAATTTTAGTTTTGAAATGGAAAGCTGCTGAGTAGCTAAATTCTCGTCCACCTTTAGTTGCGTGATATACGAGTGTTAGTTGGTTGTGAGACTCAAACGTCATAGGGAGAGCATCCTGCAATAAAAAGCAAGTTTTACTATAAGTGCATGGTACGCGCAGTGGAAATCTGTAGGAGAAAAGTTAGACAAAATGTTATTATTTTAGTAAATTTTTGCTGTTGTATTAGGTTAGCTTTTTGTTATTATATTAGGATTGCACCATCCATGCTAATACCCGTTCAATGCAGTTCAATATAAAATGACAGTAAAATTAAAAAAGTTTATGATGTGATAAATTATTTTACATTGGATGAAAGTGGAGGAAGAAAGTTCATAAACTAACCGGAAAAAATCCACATAAGCAGCCGATAGGCGTTGAGCCAGCAACAAGAAGGAGATGGTCAATCTGGTCAAGTGGTGTGTATTTGGCCTCACATCTACAACCCGATGGCCCGCACACAGTTCGGCAATATTTCTTTGAGCCAGGCTGTGCCACGGCCGACTTGTCGTGACCAGCTCGATTCAGTGTCAAAGAAACACTTTGATTTGGTGAGGGAAGAAATGAATGGGCACACACAAGTGGAAATGTCGACAGTCTCAAGAGCGGCGATTCGGGTGGTCCTACGACGGCACCCGTCTGAGAACTCGTCACGCCGTAATAAACAACTTCGCAACTTGACATCGGTTTCACAGTTCCTTCAACCGATTCTAAAATAATTCATAATCGTATTTACTCATTTATTCGCTTACGAAATATACTGAAATATAAAAACGCCAAATGCCCGTTACTTATGTGAATGTGTATACGTTTTCTATGTTTAGATTTAGATGCTTATAAGAGATAGCTTTACGTGCTTTAAGAGATAGGACACTTTTGCGCACTGATATGGAAAATGTATAATAATAAGATTGTCTGCGCGGCCGTTTCTATATTTATGCTCTTACTTGGAAGAAGTGAAAAAACTGACTTAAAATGCTGAGTTCCGACTTTCACCAATTTTCCCCTATTGTATGATATTGTGTTGAAGCATAAAGATTGATTTGAATTCAATTCAGACGAGTCAACGTAAAGGCTTTTGCTTTCCCAATGAAAGGCATGTCGAAAATCAACCTAAGATCTGCTGAGAGTGTATGTGTCTCACTATAGTTAGACTAGGAAAGCTTTACATTTACTTCTTTGTTAGTGTACCTAGTAGCACAGTAGTAGGAGTAGATTCGATTTGGAATATTCCATGCACATATTATTATTATAGGCAGGCATTATAAGACATGCACTTTATAAAGATCACCGTATAAAACTTTCTTATCAGAATTAGTGAAGTGAACGACGAGGTTAAAAAGCAATTAGAATCTTTTCAACTTCACCAAGGATACTCTAAATTCCAGCTTCACGCAGTTTTTGAAAAGTAATTCGATTATAGGCACGAAATAACTCACATCCCATACTTTTATTATGATCCGGATGTTCTAAACACACTACCTATTTTTCAGAATTTCCACTCCAGAGCCCAGAGAGGAGTTAAGATGTAATGTGAAAAAACTGAAGTAATATCAATCTTAGGATACAGTATTTGAAAACTGTTGTATGAAAATCTAATTTTCGATTTATGATTTATTAGAAAAGCTTATAATTATGTATTAATTATAGAACTCACGTTTCACGTAGGTCACATAATAAAAGTAAGCAAAAAATTTTACCAATTTTTTAAGTACCTATACACGCACAGAAGGAAAAAAAGAATACCTAGATTTTGCATAAAAGTTAATGTTGGTATTACACATGATTACATGATGCGTGAAATAAAATGGCCTAAACACATTAACTTTACAACAGTATCTTGTTTTCAAAATAAATTCAAATGTTTGGAACAACACAACCAATGAAACAGATTCCTTTGTATATTGCAAAGCAGGACTGATAAAAATAAATGTTTAGTAGGTACTAGGTACCTAACACTGACGTAAAAATTGTCGAATGCATAAACATATACGGGCGAAAAGGAAACATGTCAAGCAGCCTATTATTCATTTTATACATGCATTCTTCCCAGAAAAACTCTGGAGTACCTACTGTATATTACTTTGCAATGCGCATACATGTGTAGAATTTAATATATTGCTTCGCATTTATATCTGTAAGCTTATTTATACATTGTGTGGAGTAAGCACGTATAAATGTTGTGCAAAATTATCGGTTCGTACTTATGCAACTTTACATAATACATAGCACTTACACCACAATAGAACATGTTATCTTGGAAAACGAAACCGCAGAGAGAGAGAAGGAGATACAACACAATTCTGTGCAGTGTGTTGCTATATACATACAAAAGAAAAATAAAAGTACTGTAAAATATACAGTCGAAATTGCCAGCAATTTCTTTCTTTTCATAGTCACACTTCGTTTCGTCATTGTCAAAACATTCGAGTCAAGTTCGTTTCGTGTCTACTCTTTACTTCATAAATGTGTGGAACAAGTTGTGGTTGAAGCTGAAGCACTTTCACTTTAAACATGTATCCACACTATTCCTTATTTCCTTCTTGTGAGTGTTGATGTAGTAATGTACTGACATAATAATATTTCCTTTGGCACACTAAAGCCCTCGACACGACAGTTTGACTCAAATCGAAGAAAAACATACGATGCATTCTATATATAGCACTCAGCTTTGGAGTACCATCTAAATAACCAAACACAACCACAGACTTCGGAAACACAGAAGAATGGAGAACAAAAATAACATTTCACATTAACCCTCAGAAGACTGAACAAAAATACAAATATTATACAATAGAACTAAATGTACACACTCAAAGAACGCATCCATCCAATTTCATTTTTTCAGATCCCTGCAGCTTAAAATGATTGTCAATACTTTCGTTGTTGTGGTTATGCTGTGGGATATGATATGATATGGATGAGATGAAACGCTGGAGAGCTGAGTTCGAATGGCAAAACCAAATCGATACAAGTTATGACATTACGGAACTATGTGATCCTATACAGAAACAGTCCATATGATTACATTGGAAGTATGCGAGTAAGGTAGAGTGAAAGTGGAGTATTTGTGTATAGAGTAGTGTGGGGGTGAGGAGTGAGGGCGATATGATAGGATCTCTGAAGTGAGTTGAGATGAGATGAGTAGTGTCTCGTGTAAAGTAGATAAGACAAGACTAACTGTGAAAAAGAGGGAGATGAAATGAGAGATTCAGTTCAGTTCAAGAAAAACGCTGACGGGGCGATATAGACGAACGAAGAACGAACCAAGTTCTACGACTATTATTATTACTACAGTTACTATCCATGCAGGGACATTTTTATCTGTCTATCGTATCGCAGATATCTCCCATTCGGAGGAAACCTATAGCTATGGCATAGTACCCTCCCTTACATACACTTCTAACACTGTCCATGTTATTTTGCACTTTATTATACGAGAGCGCAAAGTGTGCATTAAGTTTGAGTATGTACTACCTACCCTTTCAGCATTGTACTACAGCGTTTTACAACCTCTTCTTGCTCTATGGCAGTCTCCATAATATTCCGAAAATATGACTAGGTGCTAGTATTTCTCTATCGCTGTCGGTAAACGAATGTCAATGTATCACTAACTGCTGAGTTGTATTAGTTGATCCATCTGTATGTGTTCGTTTAGTGTGTAGTTAACCCGAGCTTGGCTTTGCCTGTCTTCCTCGATCTTTTACTTCGTTTAGCTGAACTAATGCGTGTCACACTAATACCTACACTCTGTGTGTGCAGAGGTATTCAGTTACATTATGACAGAGGCGATTTACTGTGTGTCCAGTCTACTATGGCTTGGTTTAATGTCATTTGTGACACATTCCTCCAGCAAAGCCATTACATCATCTTCACACCATATCATATCATAATACACCAAAGAAACGCAGAGTGTTGCAACATAACCATCAAACCAGAGCAAGGCAACGCAATGTCTCAGAGGCGACCAAACCACCAAAGAGATCCATAATGGTGTGCTCTGTGACATGTCTATTTGTATCTGGCCACCACCACTAGTATCTCCCCACAATCCTTTATACACTATAATCGAGGTGTACACAAAGTACACATTCGATTTATACTGAGATAATAATAAATTGTATAACATCCATATTTACTCCCCGATAATTCCAAAGCTTACTCTTACTACTCCTGCAAGGAATATTGCTAATTAATTGGATAACAAATTCTATACAATCATACTGGGAACTCTATAATATGTAAGAACACGAGATATCAAGTTCCTTATCTATCCGTGATACTTTTAGCTTACAGCCCGCTTTTAGTACGTAGTAAATAATGAGACAGGTAATTTATTCAGCAACCAACCAAACCAAGTACAAACTACGAACAACCTCCTACATTGAGACCTGACACCCACTATTAACCAAACAGCATGTAACCACACTGAGTGTACATTTAATGAGTACCTATAATATTATTAGTATATCCCTAGCTATATTATGCTTTTGCGAATCCACTTTATTAATTACTATAATACTGTTGTAGAGAAAGGTCTAGGTATATGCAATGCCTAGATTATTGAACTCCACTATCTTATTTTCTGCTGTCTATATAGTCATTTCGTGGCTCTGGATGTAATTTTAGAAGATCATCAGAATAAATATTCTATGCAAATTAAAAAAATGTTAACATGCACTGGTCGATCGGTCTCGTAAACAAGATTGGTTATCTACATACATAGCTGGTCGAGCTTCGACAGGATATTATTACGAGAGATTTGCAATTCGATACTGTATTAAATAGTAGTAGGTACTTAGAGCTTTGCTAACTAAATGGGTCGTATCCCAACTACATTTTGTGCAAATATCTAGTAGTTTTACATGCCTCGTTTGGTAAATACTGCTCTATGTAGCAGTTGTTACCCTACTCGACCAAAGTATGAATTCTGTAATGTGACTGGGACAAAGTTTTTAGCAGCTGACTAATAATTGACAAAACATTTCACAGCAACCTTAAGATACCTACTGTAGTACATAGGTAATTGAAGCAAAATGCATTTGTAAACTAAATTACTAGTTTGGAGTCTGCAACCAATTAGCTGCGTTAGGCGGTGACTGTGACAGTTGTGATACCATAAATTGCAATTATTGACTTTCCCTCAGCTTAGCACTATGATCTTTCTCATACCTATGCGAGCATATGTACTCTGCGACATGAAAACTGGTCAGTCACACTCACGCATAGCACAAAGCTTTGGATATTAAAAGTTTATTTTAATGTTTCACATTCACATAATATTATACAATCCAAATCTACTCTAATTGGAAGGGGTTTGAATAAATTATGCACCACCTTTGCTCATGTAATTTCCTTTTATGAACATGTGTAGGTAGGTTGTAGTTTTAATAACTACAGACTGTATCGAAACTTTCTAAAAGTACATACATTCTTTAGGCACTATACACATTAATATCACATACTCTGCCTTAAATCTGACGAAATCTCTCATTTGCTCTAGCGTGAATGTTTTTTAGTGAAGAGTGTGAACAATAAGAATGGTAAGCGTGTTCGTGCCTACTGCATCTTTATTTTAGGGTAGAAAACATTGTAACTGAGTAGAGACAGGTTGTTGCTTAATTTCAAGCTGAAAGTTTCATCAAAGTTAGTTCTAATCACATGGCAGGGATTATAGCAACCTTAATGAGGGAGTTTGGTATAAAAATAGTTGCTATTACAGATTGGTTGCGTACTACACTTAACACAAGTTTTCCTCACAAAGCCCTTCATTTATGAAGATTAGCTATGGTACAAAGAGTATTTTTAGTAGCTCTGCTAACTATAAGTAAGACTATAATCATAAATAGAAGAAAAAAGCTGTAAATACAGCAGAGTCTTTCGTTTTGTACTGATTAAGTTTTAGAAACAGTTAGCCAAACAAAAGTTATTTTAGAGAGCCAAGAAGTAGCTAGATTGTGGAGTAATGGGGAAAATAATGCTGTAGTGCACGATGTAATGAGCAATGCACTTTTACTGCTACGGCCAAAATTCTCGTTTAAGTTTTAACACAAAAAAATTGCCCGAAGAACTAGAAAGACTATTGTACAACAGAATATAATATAGCAGCCCATTTCCCACTTGCCAAACCAAAGTTGTCGACTATAAACGTTTGCCAAGTAAATGGAACAGAAGAAGGAATAGCCGCTTCGCCGTCAGCAAAGACTGTCATCCATCCTTCGGATTCTATACGAGAAGTACAAGCACTACACAAGTAACCAAACGGAAAAGTGACGGAGCAGCTCGTCCTCCTACAACAATGTACACTCACACAACTACAAAAGAAATAAAAAACTCAACTAAAACGAAAATCGAGTTCTAATATAAAGAAATGGTTTTATAGTTGCGGAGTGAGTGAGAGAGAGTTCTTAAAAGCATTGCTTTTTAACAAGAAATATCACAAATGACATTTTCTCTTTTATTAGATAAATGTAGAATTGTGATGATGATAAAAAGAATTATTAATCAAGTTCATCCAATAGACTCAAAAGCTTAGCAAACAGTAAGTAAAACAAAAAAGTTTGGTAGCAGTTGTGTACAACAGGCATGGAAAAAATGTTTTCTTCCCGGAAACCTAAATCGGATTTCCCAGCTTAGCCCCCCTTCGGGGGCGGAGCTAAAAAATCCTAATTTCCCGAAAACCTCGTTGCCTACCCATTTTTTTCAAAAATCATGCTGACAATCAAATTATTTCCCCGAAAATCTAGTTGCTACCTATAATTTCCCACAAAATAAATTACCGG
>JAQFYB010002024.1:0-27554 GCA_034694085.1 Pogonognathellus longicornis | reverse complement strand
GTATCAATCACATATTAAAGTTTGGGGGATTTTCTGGTTCCATGAAATTTCAAGCCATTCCGTGCGCCCCTCTTTGCACTTACTCCTAATGTTGCATTATAAGACAGGGTTTTCGTTAATTAAACGAATACCATGAACGAACCCCTCAAGTATGACTTAAAAGGACTTGAGACACACACATGTAGTAGAAATATGCAGGTTGAGGATATAATACGATTGAAGTTAATAATGTCAACCATGCAATTGCCATATGAGCATTTGGCTTTGGTGCGCTTAACTTGGTCATAGCTTACTAAATATCTTCATTAAGCAATTGGTTCATGAACTGTCTCCGCCAATTTTAACATGAGCTCAAAAATGGTTTGGACAGTTCATAAACAATCACAAGTAAATAAATCGTAGAATTAACTATACCTATATGTTTTGCCATAAACTACAGATCTTACTATATATTTCTGAAAACATATATTTAACATTATTTTTGTATTGCGTTTTGCACATTAATTCATTACTTTCATACACTTTTAGTTTATGCAAGAATTGACGGGTCGATTGCTAGTCTAGTCAATATTGTTTTTGTCATTAGCGAATAGTCCATTTAAATACTATACAAAAACGCGTCTAGAAAGAGCCACATTTTGTCATGCAGCAGGATTCTGTGGAAGTTGAAGGGGTGTGGGGGGATTTTGTTTTCAAACTTGCACTTCCAAGTGATTTATCTGAGATACTGGAAAATTTACGGCAAAACTTTTATGAAGATGAACCGACTGGTCGGATTGTAGGAGTAGATGAAGAACGAAAGCAAGATTTGGATGGTTTAGTGAGAGAATGTATGGAAGATAACCTGAATATAATATTGTACGAAAGAGACAGCAATAAAGTAATAAAAGAACATATTATTGATTAAAATGATATTTTTAACCTTTTTGATTTCTTGAAACAATTATTTTTAGAAAAAAAGTTTCTATATGATTTCTTATGAAGTGTATATATTTACATGTATGTATATTTTAGTTTTCTTTTTTCTGATACTTCCTAGATAGCTGCGGTACAAATGATTCACATTGAATCTGTGGAAGAAATAGTGAGAAAATACATGCGGGTAATAATATCTCCGAGGACGAGATTGGCAATAGAGTTCTTTGGAAGGCTGAGAAATGTAAATATTTTTGAGATGTTCAAAGTTTCTACCTTTGCGGACTTAAAGATTACATCTGTCTCTAAAGAGTTTCGTGGGAGAGGAATAACACAGGAGTTGTACAAGCGATCGATAGCTCTTTTGAAACACAAACAATTTCCTTTAATAACAGCAACTTTCACAAATGTCTACACTAGAAAAGTTGGAGAAAGAATGGGTTTCAAAGAAATAGACAGGATATACTACCAAGACTTCTCAGATGAAAATAACATTTGTAGCTTTCCAAATAAACCAACTCCTGATGATTGTGCATCATTGGCTGCTTTAAAATTTAATGACTGTTTTAATTAATGAATTAAATAGTTAGTCGAGTTAGTCCGTAGTAGTAGTAGGTATGTAATGTAACATATCATTTAATATCCAGAATTGTAGTTTTTAAACAAAGAAAAAGCTTTTAAAATAAAATGTAGATCTTATTATTAACTAATCTTCACTATTTAAAATTAAACTATCTTTTCTAATGATTACATATAAATAATGCAGTTATAAATGGTTCTCATTAGAATACAACTTAATTATCATTACTTAATGTTAGTTAATTAAATACTGGCAAAAGAACAGAATAAGATTTATTGATTAAGAAACATTCGGTAAACATTTAAATAGATTTGAAGAGTATATAATACTTATTACTGATATAAATCATGGAATACAACCTTATGTGGCTTGGGCAATAACATAGATGTTTGAATTGAATGACCTAGTTCGGGTTTCGGTGAGTTAGGGTCAAACTCCACGCGAAATCGTTGAAACAATGCAGTTGTAAATAAAAACAATTCATCCTTAGCCAACGATTCTCCGAGACAAACTCTTTTGCCTGTTGAAAATGGAATATGTGCCTCATGTCTGATAACACTATTTCCATCCTCAGACAAAAATCTTTCGGGACGAAAAGTTTCTGGATCACCCCAGATTTCGGAATCGTGGAAAAGGCCATATTGGTTTGCGATAATTAATGTTCCTTTGGGTATTTTGTACCCCATAAATTCAACATCTTCAAGGGCAGCACGACCCGCACCAAAAGGAACCAATGCACTGTAGCGCAATGATTCCAGTAGCACTGCCTCTGCGTAAGGCATCCTGCAACAATAATTAATAAAAAATGACTTCTTTCATCAATATGGAGTTGTTTCATAAACAAGAAGCTTAAATGGCTGTTGTAGTAATTGTTATACAATACTTTGGTCTGTCTTCAAGAGCTGGAAGCCTAGTTGTCCCGACTGTTTCAATAATAACTTTATTAAGTTTTTCTTGAGATTTAGGAAAATGCGACAAAAGATAAACAATCCAATTCAAAGAAGTGCTCGTAGATTCCGCTCCTATTAATGAAACACTCATTTACTTTCCAAAAATGTATTTGGTTAAATGCAGTATTATACGTATGGATAATTTTGTAAGACTTAATTTTTACAATATTTTGTTCCTGTAAATACAAACAATAAGACATTACCTAAAGAATCATGTTCAACTTACCAGCAAGAAACAAATCGAAGAGCCCCATAAGCATATTTTCGTCTGGAATACAAATAAGTAATTGTTATTACCTTAATTGTTCAGCTTTAGAAGATAATTCATCAGTAAAGCTTTAGAATGAACTTTTTGGAATGAAAGCAATTTTATACACCTCCAACTTTGTTAGCGAAGCTGGAAGAATCAGACGCATTTTTAATGGCATCTAAGTAGCAATCAATCAAATCTCTTTGGGTTCCGTCGTGATAAGTTTTCATATGCTCATCGATCGACTCTCGAATGAAATCAAAGATTGGAACAAGTTTAGCCATTGCATTATTGTGGCCTGACAATTTGGGAGCAAACTTACCGATCCAAGGAAATGCTACTAGTAGTATAAGATTTAATGAAGTAAATCTGGAATAAATAAAAAATAAAATAATGATTAGAATGTACTTAAATACATTTAGAATAAAATAAAAATCACAAAAAAGTGCAAGTCTAATAATATAAAAATGTTATTAGTATTTATTATTAATTATCATTTGGACAAGTAAAGTAATCTCACTCTACAAGATGGTGAATCAGTTTTTTAATCTTAGGGTCATTGTGTTTAAATCTCTCTCCAGAAATAATGGCCCATAAAGCGTTAATCATTGCCACATTAAATGTTGCTTGAGTGGTAATGGGCGTGCCACACTGCTTCTGAAAGCTTTCGATTATCTCAGATACTTCATCTTGAATTAAAGCCTCCATAGATTTTTTTCCAAATCCAAAATCTCGTAGATTCCGGAGCATGAAGCGCCGTTGTTCACTCCATTGGGAGCCCTCACTCATAATTACTCCTACAAATAAAAATCAATTTAATTTAAAACATAAATAATAACAAAACAATTAATCGCTTAGTACTTTGTCCCAAAATTACCTCGCCTCTTTCCAGAATCAGGATGAAACTGAAATCTTGCTTCGATTCGTCCAGAAAAGACATTCATATTCATAACCTCCCTTATAACCTTGATATCATGAAAAACGATAGCTCTAATAAATGAAAAAGCAATAATCAATTATTAAAAATCAGCGACATATCCAGGCCTTTATATGGGAAGTGATTAGAGTAAAAATTATAGTAAAATGACAAATGATCTGTCTTTTGAAATTTTGGGAGAGAAATAAATTTATTTAGTGTATAGTTCATTAAACAAACATTTGGGAGCTTCATTCCCCTAGGCCCTCTAAATACGCCACTGATTACAATACAACACAGTTAAAATTCTTAAATTAAAAAAGAAAACAGCTGAAATATTTGAAGCAATTATATTTCTACACTTTATTAAACATTGTGAATATTTGAACAATTTGAAGTGCTTTGCTTAACAAGTACGGTGATACGTGATCCTATTAATATAGAGAGATAGAGAAAAAGTCTGAGAGAGAGAAACAACTAAGATCTCTAGAGATGAGACAAAGTTGACTATAAATTTTACTTTTGAAATCCAAAGTTTAACGAGATTATATCCCCATATTTGCTTCTCATTTTCATTAGGTTTTTATAAGGCTCAGTACCCATCTGTAACAAGTTGCCCACAAAAGGCCAACTAAATGGCCCTACAATTAAAAAAATGAATTAGTCAATTGATTCGCCACCATAGACAGTACCACATTTAAATATTTAATTTAAAACCAAACTGTTACCTGGAGGGTAATTTTTGGGCCTTCGGTTGACATAAAATATAAAGGCAAGGATAGTAAAAATTGTAATAATAATTTCAGTCCACATTTTAAACCTCAATTTTTTGTTCTATTATAACTTTTCTGTATATATTGGAAATTAAACATTCACATAAAAATTAATGTGAAATAAAATTAATTTCTTTGAGAGACAGACAGTGAGAGAGTGAAACACTGTGTGTTTCACAACAATCACTTCAGAAAAATGATTCCTGGATGCAAGTTGGATGAGCCATCATCAGATTTGCATGCATGATGTTTTAATATTTATAGATTGTAATTGGCAGCTTGATACATTAATGGCCTTGAACATGACTGAAGAGCAAAAAGTGTAAGTGTAACCCATACCAATTCATAGGGACTATACTAACTACAATCTCAAAACATTTATAAACATAACTGCTATACATGTGTTTATTATTGTAATGAATGCATAGCAAGTGTATCGTATAAGTATATAATTAATTAGTCTTGGAATATTATTGCGCTTTCATTTGTTATCGAATGATATAAAATAAAATAATATTATATGGCAAATTGTTATATTCGGGGGAAAATGAGAAATATTTCACTGATGGACAAACATTTTTTTCGAAACATTAATGGTCAAAAAAATATTTTATTAAAGTTAAAGTAACACGGGACTAAAATACCAATTACTTCTAAAAAGTAAGTAAAGGCAAAAAAAAACACTGAAGTAAGAAGGGCAAAAAAAAACTCCCCTTAAGCAAATAAGAACAAAAAATTTCCCTGAAGAGGAAAAAAATATTTCCCTCCTTTTAGTAAAAAAAATATTGGAGGAAAAATATTTTAACAAACTCAATAGAATAGACATCGAATTGACACATTGAATTGACACATTGCATTGACATGAAACACAATATTTTATTTCCTTTAGTGACCTTACCAAAATATTTTATAAAACTTAATTTAGTCCCTGCAAAGAATGATTAAAAACTAAGCAGTGTTAAACATTTAAAATCCTGCCCTTATTTTAATCAATAAAAATAAAAATAAACTTAAACCATGCCAAATAAATACGCAAAACGCTTGAAACGTGAATTATTGTTTGTATATTTGCTTTATTACTTTCTATTCTATGTAAATGGCACTATAACAAAGTATAGTAACAATCACATCCATATCTTGGTTAGAGAGGTAGGTACTAGAGAGAGGTTTAGAATTGTAATCTTTCTTTACAAATGAGAATAAAATACACAATATTATAAGACCACACCGTTCCAAACCCAAATTGGTGTACAACATTTTGACATTTTAAAATTAGCCAAGTTTATAATTTTAAAACTTTAAAAACATCAACCATAATGAAATATAATATTTATTATTCATGGCAAATATAAGAAAACATCTCATTCGTTTCTTACCATGTAATTCGTACAATTTTATCTACATATTAAAACAGTATTAATAAATCAGCAAGTATTAAATTATAATATTCATTTATTACATAAAACATGTATGTAAACAAATAATTGTGTAATAAAGGAATGGTTTTAGTAGTCAAAATCTCAACCCATTCCCTTTGATTAATGGTTGGTTGGTGAGTATTAATCACATTATGAATATGCAGCAGGTAACATGATTTTGAACCAAGAATAACATTGAGTGCTAGTTTTTTGTTTGAAAACAATCAATAGAGAATTTCTGTAATTTTGTACATTGTACTTTGAGCTATAGCCTAGATTTACAGTTTTTTACACACTGGCATATCATGAGGGACTTGAGGGAGTATCAAATCTCTATTTTACTTAACAACTTTTGAATACTCCCGTAAAGTCCCGTAGGTAAAATGAAGATTAATTACATGCAATTATTTTTAATTGTGTTATGCTGTATGCACAGGTAAAAGGGATAAACTCGTATATACCTTAACAAAATAGAAAACTATTTGGCGTGAACTGTTAAACATTAATTAGCACGTATGACATTTACGGTTGTTGTTGAGTTAACACTCAGCAACAATGGAAGACTTAGTTTACGTCGTTTTTGATGGCCATAATTATTATGACATTAATTAATCAAAAAAGTTTACAATTAAATTATTCTAAAAATGAAATATTTCAAGAATTCTGGAAGACTTATATTGCAAGGAATCATTTACATTGATCACCCGATACAATGTTTCATCGTAAACGTATATATTGGCATTGGCGATGTGTATGGTGTAGGTAGTTTGCTTAGGTTGGTGTAAAGTCGTAATGTCATAAAGCCCGATTGTAAAGCTTTTAATAATTTGTTATTGAATAACGGTTTTTATATATTCAATTTCACTTACTACCTAGTTACTTTTCGTTCATAATCCTTTTAAAACGGATTCGAATTTTTCTAAGAACATGTTAGCATGTTTAGGCTGGAAGACCAAACTTGGCCTTAGACGAATAGCTGCATCACCACATCCACCGGTTTGCACTCCTAAATAAATTTTTCAACGTTTAATTATTAGTTAGGCATTTATAAGATATTTAATCATTGCATTGTTTTTAGGTACAAATAATATAAAACAGGATAAAGTGTAATTAGTAATTACCTATATTTTTTAAATCGTTCAATATTTTGTCTCTAAGTTGACCTGATGTAGCATTTATTGAACAGAAGGTTCCTCGTCCTCTAGCTGAGTTCAAAAGTTGAGGATATTTATTCTAAAAATTAATTATTATTATTATTATTGGAACCTGAAGTTTTAGTATTTTTGAAGGAATTATGTATACAAAGTCTACATGTACTTATTAACCATCCTCTGTTGATGAAATGTACCTGAAAATCTTTTAATCCATTTAGAAGAACATCTCCACTTTCTTGGACAGTTTTCAGCAAATTATCACGCTTAATAATTTCAAGAATTTTCTTTAGCACTTGAACTTTACTTGGCTCTCCCATCCATGTATTGAAAATTCGATATGCCTGGTCAGGTCTGTTTGAAACAAAATAAATCGAATCAGATCATTTATTTGAGTTTATAATTTAAGGGGAGGTTTAAATCCCAGAAATGACAGTCTTAAAACACGTAATCTTCACAGGGCTAGGGGTGTGAGTCCCGTTTCTTACTTACAAGGAGACAGAAATGCGACCACATACTGATTACTCATTGTTGCACAAGTATTAACTTAAAAAAATAGAATGGGTCTGACATAAACCCCTATGAAATATAAATGGGATTTTTTCGCCAAAATTCCCGTTCCTTTGGTGGTACTAAGAACCGTCATCTCTGTGATTTAAACCTGATTTTAATATTGATATTAAAATGTATAAAGAGATGGAATAGCAGGTACCTGAATTCGGGAAGATGATAAAACCCTCCAGTTTGCATTTTCTTACTAAAAGTGACAATATCTGGGGTAAATGGTAGATTAAAGTGCTCATGGCACCAAATTTTACCAGTGGGTCCACCTCCTGTTTGAACTTCATCGATTAGAAGAGCCACTCCATTTTTGTGAGATATCTTTTGCAGTTCCTGGAAAAACTCAGGAGAACCGTGATTATCTCCGCCTTCAGCTTGAATAGGTTCCACGATAATTCCTGCAACGGGCATTCCTTTCTTTCCCCAGGCTTCAATAAGCTCTTCAACATTTGCTAAACACCTCTTATCTTCCTCTTTATTTTCTCTTACATTTTCTTCTAGTGGATATTTGTATCTGGGAAAGTTAGCAACAGGCCAATCGAAAGCTGGAACATCCAATTTATGAATGGCCTTTGAATGAGTAGTTGATAAAGCACCCAGGGTTCTTCCATGGAATCCACCTGTGTGACATCAACATAATCAATAATTAAATTACACTTATATTATAAAGAGTTTAATATAAAGATGAGACATCAAATCCAAGAATTTACCATGGAACGATAATATTGCCAATGAAGGAGCTCCAGGTTTTTGATTTATCATGCAAGATTCATTGTCTTGAATTGTAATATCTGCTCCTCCTCGTTGTTTCTTACGATACCAAAAGAAAATTGCTTTAAACGCGTTTTCATTAGAACAAGACCCACAAGCCATGGTCGTCGTGTGCTTTAGACCCTTTGGAGCAACCTTTCCGAACACAAACAAAAATCATACAGTTAAACTAAAAATTATAATTTAAAAACAAAATACCTGTACAGACTAAATACATATAATTATGATTGTATCTTACAGATAGTACGGAAGATTTTAATTCCTCAATCCATTCCCCACTGGGGTAAACTCCAAGAGCGGGACGATTGATCAGAGTTCTCTGTAATAATTTAAAAAAATTGTATTATCTGCAAAACAGCTCTACACTTAAAATAAATGAAAATTATCCCATGTAAAATTGTAATCAAGTATTATAAAGTAAACCCATACCACATGATGAGGATCCTTAAAGAGGTCTAATAATTCTGGATGATTGTAACCCAACGGTATGGAAGAAATTTGTGTGTAAACATCAAGAAATACATTTCCATCAACATCTACCAGAAAGTTTCCTAGAGACTTGTCATAATCCACAAAGAGTTGGACGCTACCACCTTGCTGCATATAACAAATTGTACAGATTGAATCATTAAAAGGTACTTATTAATCATTTGTCCTACCCAATGTGGGGTAAGGGTAAGGGCTACATTTCTATAGTTATGTAGGTATACTATTACCTGAAGTTCATTTAGGTCGCTTAAGAGTTTCTGTGATCGTGGTCCCGGCACTGGAGTCTTAATACTGGGCGTTGTGGGTTCATTCTGAATAACATTTGCATTACTCGCAGTGGTAGTCAACCCTCTGAAATCTGTCACATAAAATACAAACAGAATATAATTAATATTTCAAATTCTCACTTTTATTACTATGTGAGTAAAAATTAATTGGATCAAAGCACCAGCCCACTCACATCTTGTAGAAGAAGCAGTTCTTCCCAGAATTCTGGCAACAGCAGATAATCCTACCATTTTTGACGCACAATTCATAGTACTTGAGAGAAAAACGGTGTTTTCAAATGTTTTTAAAGGACGAATTTAGACACAGAACTTGCCTTATATATAGAAGAAACTGATAATAATTGCAGTGGACCAACAGAAGGAATCCAGAGCAGTGTAATGTGTCAGAGAAGACGCACCAATGTACTAGCTAACAGTTTCATTCGGTCGTTCTACACTTAAAAATGAATGCTATGATGTGCACATAATATTATTATGTGTGCACACGTTGTTGAGACAAAAGTATAAAATAATGATCCTGTACACTAACCGCAGCACAAGCCTGTTAGTTTAGTTAAGCTTTGCCTGAGTATTTTGTGTTGCCAACCTGCACCTGGTAGAAGAGAACAGCATGTTTTTCTGCAACATTCACATTCAATTTTGTTCTTGCGTTCATAAAGTTATATAATCCAATTCACTCTACATTATGTTATATTTATCTCTATCTCTGGATGAGTATCCTCAGGAAATATAATTATTATGATTCGCTGTAGCAGAGGGAGGGTTGGGAATTAATTCTCGTAATGTTCTTTAGAGTTAACACTTAATACAACAACTTGATTCAATATAGTACACACAGTGTAATAGTTCGGTTGAGCGTGCTACTACAAGGTACTTTATAATTCAATGCCACAGTCAAGGTCGCTTTTCATTTACATTATTGCTTTACACACAGATTTTTTGTGGCATCTCTAAAATGAAAAGATTACTTGTTTGTATCGTATTTTAGTAGTAGCAATAGAACAGCACACTTACACATACTGACTAACTTTGAGTAACAGGCAATTGTAGCGTAACGTAACCGCAAAAAACGGCACGAGATAAAAAGCACACAGAGACAATCTCAATTCTCAACAACCGCAACCGTGTAAAATATCCTAAACTGGAACTGAGGATGAATAAATTGGCCTTATTAACAAGTTAACGAGTATAATAATAGCAAAACAATAATAGCTTTGAGAATCTCTTAGCATTTCGTTAGGTGGTCTATTTCTCAGCAATCATTTTACACAAGTTATTAAAGTTTATTAATGTTATGGCTGTTTTATAGGATTAATCTAGAGAGATGTATATTTATTAATTACGTCAATCTGCACAGTTCATAAACTTTGCAGATTATAATAGAGCAATTTAGCTACAGCTAAATTAAACTATGTTCTCTAAAGGCTAAACTTTTTGTTGAACGTAAATGGTAATATGGTTTAATGAGTGTTTCTAAAATGTACTCGACTTGATTGGAGTGTAGAACACCTTTGTAGGCCTTAACATTTAGTCTTTAGAATTTGAGCCTTTTGGCTAAATGAAATATAATGTCAATCTTAGACCAAATAAATTAATTAGGGCTACATAATAAACGGACTGATAAAACACAGAGAAAGCTATAGAGAATGTCGGACTTGTCGGAGTTCGGGGACAACTACAGAATGGAACTGAAACTCCCGTCTCAAGTGAAACTCACATAAGTGCGGGTTCGTTATAGGAACGCCTACGACTTTCCTTTTCATCCTTGTCCTTTCACCATTTCTCTTGTACATGACACAAATGAACCTGACTTTTCCAGCAAGCAATTACATCCGATACCCGCATCAAAGGATGCCTATGCAATCTTATACGTGATTCCAAGTCTGCCCTTTTTCCCACCGGCAACCTTCCCAAAATAACAGCAATATCCCAAGAATTCCGTACAATACAGCTACCAATCGATATGTCTGGCTAGCTGTCTCACAATTTTATTTGCTTTGCACACTCCTAGTTGAGTACACGTCAGTATTTTAATTCTCCGGGATTCCTTTATGTCGTGCATACTTACTTCGCTACCCACCTGTGAAAATCTTTAGACTCATGCTCGCACAACACATAATATAACATGGTTCTCAATAATAAAACACTTTACTTGTACAACATCATGGTGATGATGGCGCATGCAAAGTACTTTCAGTCTGGTAGGTTGCTTAGGAAGGTATTAGCATGTATACAATTTTTTAAATGTACGTGATTCTGATTCGTGAATGTTCGGAAAACAAACTATTTCAAAAAGTATTGGCGAGACAAAAATGTTTTGGAACTCAATCGCAAAGTTGTATTATTATTTCTTTTTATCGCAATAACAGTCCGTATTGATAATTTTAATATATCTTACAGACAAGACATGATTAAATCATTTGTAATTCATGAAATAACTTTTTACAGTCTCATTAAATTACATAAGCTTTTCAAATGTTTTTGGAATATACTATGTATTATTGTAGAAATTATACAATTTGAGCACCCTTCTCGTAAACTGGTAACGGTACATGAATATACGTAATGCGATATAATATAATATTATGTAATTATTATTTTATGACTATAATGACTAATATTGAAATACTGCTATGAATAGAATTTACCTACTGCACTACACACACAAGCTAATTTAGCTAATATATTTTTTTAACTTTGATATACATACGACCATTACGACCAAGTTACTTACTCACTTTATATCATTAATTATATAAAGAGTAATTCTACTTGATCCTCCACACTATAATGATATTATATCGGGAAATCGGGACAAACTACAATTCTGTCTGGCTTGTTATAGTTGTTATTTAAACGATTGATTACAATGTAAAGTAGTGCCAGATTGCATTTTGCATTTATAAAATACTAGTTAAACAATAATATACTAATTTTTATTAGACGGGGGACAGAAGTTCTTGTTCTAAACTTTGACGTGCTAACGACTAATAAAAACATTCCAAAACAAGCTTTTTTGCACCTTAATTTAAATTCGATATAATCCTAGCTTTTCTTACACTTACAACTAATAATATTATACTTACTTAAGTAAACTTCTTACGTAAGTATTTTAACATTTTGTCATCCATATTATAATATTATGTATAACACTTTAATCTGCGAATGACAATAAAAATGTTCACAACTAGCATGCATTGACATAAAATTATAAAAAGGGACATAATACACATGGTCGAATAGGTACATTTCTGCGTTAATGTTAGCTTTTTATATTTTTGCATTCATTTAGGTACAATTTAGCAACTGCACAGTGCTACTACTGCGACTCCAAGTACATACTATCACAGATTCATGAAAATTAATTAATATCACTTGTAGTCAGAAAATGAATCTGCTGGTAGTTGAGTATAATAGTGCCCTATCTATAATTAAAGTCACGTCAACAAATACAAACTATTTTTACCACATCACTAATCATTGAATTTCGAGATCAATGATTAAAAATAAGTATAATAATATACCTAATATTGTGAACTCTGTTATGTGCTAAATGGGACATTTATCGAAGTTCTATTATATGGCAGTGAGCGAGCTTTACTAAATGTACCTCTTCAATAGGATAACATTATGTAATTGATAATTGCCTACTTTAATTAGACAATTCATTGCGTTTGAAGAGTCTTTTGCAACTAGCTAGATACTGGATACGTGTTTTAAGTACTTACTATGTGAATTGACATTGCTTGTTCCATGGAGGAACGAATATTACAACTCATCTAATGAAGGAATATACATTACAAATGCAAAGGAGAAGGATGTTACATGCTGTCCATCATTTGTAAATCGTTCATTTTCTCACAAAAAACTTCCATAACGCTCTCCTGCTTTCCAGACGAATGACCACAATTGTCCGTTGACATTTTTCTATTTCTTTCAGGATCTAAAACAACCAACGATAAAATACCCGTTAAAAAGTAACCAAATAAATCTAACCGTTTAAAATATGAAAATGTTGAATAGAATCAGTTGTTTCAATGCAAATTGATATTTCACCTGTGAGTGTATACAATTTTATACCAGATGTGCAAAGGTTGAATCCACTTCCAGTTCCTGTGCCTAAAATAGAAATAAAACATTGAAACAATTATTTATGAAGCCAATATCAAAGAACAAAATCCATAATTTACAATTATGATTAGATTATTACCGGCAATTTTTTTCTGAGATTCTGCATCAACAACCACGTTCGTGTTTTGAGAAGCCCCTGGAGGCAGTTTTTCGATAAGATCAGATTCAGACTTATATCTTCTACGAAGCTTACACTTTGGTACTCCACGCAGTCTTACTGCAACATAATTTTGACGACTGTATGCTCTGGACACCTCAGATTTTCTATACGTTTCTTGAATGGGTGCCAATTTAAATGTATCATCAAAACTGTGCTTGAGTTGCTTGTATTGTTGTTCACATGAATGTCCAACTGCACCCAATCTGAGATGAGGCGCACTGGATAATCCGTCTGCAGGGTATTTAGCGTCATAGCGCCCAATTCCCCCCTCCATCATACAATCGTAGTTTGATAAATTTTCTGTTGCATTACAAACGTTATCCATGCTCAATGGATCCGAATCGGATGAAAGGATGTCTGTGTACTGTAAACAATTTTAAAATAGTAATCGTAGTAGTTAGTACATTATTATATAATAGTAAATATTAGTTAGTAGTATAATAATTTCTTTAATATACAGCTAGAATACCTCGATTTTTCTTTTTAGAGTGTTACTGTTATTACTGCATTTTGAACCACTAGAACATCTGATTTTACAACTAAATTCTTCAACAAGGTTGCTGATCGTTGGTGGCTGCGAACAAGGCACTTTTAAATTCTCGTTCACTCCACTTACATCAAGTGAATCCATCAGCACAGGACTTATATCCGGCCTGTCAAATGATTCGGACGTTGAACAGTTTAATACTACCATTAAAGGTTGACTGTCAGATTTATTCATGTTCATTTCCTCTTTGCGGATCTAACCATGAAAAAGTTGCCTTTATTAATTAGAAGGGAATAAATCATTATTTACTATCACTTTCATCTTGAATATTACTTGAATCTTTGTAATTTTATTATTATTTTTTTTTATAGAATGGATACCCCCCAACGCATCTCAAGGAAGCAAATACTGTTGACTCAAAAATAAAGTATGCAAGGTTATATGGAGAGCAATTTCAAAAATTAAAAACATTATTGTTGTTATGGATTTTTTTCAGAAAACGGTGCATTTTTTTCAACAGAGGATTTGGGGTTATTAGGGGTCTTTGCTGATTTTGAGTCAACAGTAGTTATGTTGGGATTGAGGCTGGGAGATTTATATTTTTACATATTATAGTCAGAATACCTCCAAATCAGCACTTTGTTCATCGCTGTAATTCAAAGCTTTCCTTATATTCCCAAAACTCTCAGTTTTACCGATTGATTTCGTTGGGGTAGAAGTTATCAGGGGATAAAACTTGACTTTTTTTGCTACCGACGGATTTGATTCAAATGAAGAGTTGTGAGATACAGTAATAGCGTATATATCAGAATTAAGAGCAAGTTCTTTGGGTCTCTTGCGTTTAATGGAAAACAGATTTCCCTGTAATTGAAATTGTAAATTTTTTGTAAAATTGTAATTTTAAACCGTTTGTTTGGTCAATCAATGAATTAAGAATTAAATAGATTTTTAAATCACCTCTTGCTGTTTTAAAGGGAATGTAATACTGGAGTTTCTCTCATTTGTCATCCTTCGACCAGATGATTTTTTCCGTTCATTTGAAAGGTACGACATATCAAGGCAAGCACTAGCACTGCTGATCTCTCCCATATTAGACGCCTCTTTTGCTGTATTGTAAAAAAGTGACATTCATCCGTACAATATGTAGAGTAATGTATTGTTGTCAGTTGCAAAAAAGCATAGAACCGAAAAGGTAACTCTTGTAATTTCATTTATTGAAATTAAGCTTCTACCTGGTATTAGTAAATCGCTCGTACTTGTTCTGAAATCCAAGTTATCATCAAAACGGATACGACTTGTGTCTAAAACATCCGTACATTTCATGTTTTGTTCAAAACTCGCCAAACATCTCTCGGTTGAACTAGACAGAATTTTAACGTCAGTATCCATACTTCTCGAATTTGAAAATCTAAAATGAAAATTGAAACACATTATTACTACCTACTATGAATTTCAAAATTGACAATAACAATTAATTAATTAGTTATTAATATAGTTAACACGATTTAACGACAACGATGTTATAAGTACTTGTATGAGTCACCGTCGTTCACTTACTCATTGTGGTAACGATGTTTACTATTCGATGGAGACAAAATCATACTTTCAGAATCCATTGATTCGATTTCTTTTGCAGTCAACGAAAATTGTTTCAAGACGCACATAGGTGTTTTAATCTTTTTCGGAGCAAGAATGTTGTTCTTTGGAGGCTTAATATTCATATTTTTGACCTATTCAATCCTTTTTCATCTTTTGACTCTCTTTTAAACAGCGATGGCGATAAAAACCAATAGAAAGTGTCTTCATTCTTGCAAGTGCTGGATTGAATTTTGTTGTATAATCCAATCTATCTTGTCCGTATTCATTCAATTCTCCAGCAACCAGTCTGGTACAAACTGTTAACTATTTCAAGCAATAACAAGAAAGGTTTTCTTATTATTACTGTTATCCTTTTTTAAGGATTAAAATTATTTATTGATATCTAATACAATCCTAATAGTTACTAAACTCTGACCTGAGCTGTTTTAGCAGCACTTTTGCAGGAATCACAGCACAAGCACAACTTGTGAGACGATGAAAACACGACCTAAAAAAATGAAATGGGGGGTAAAAATGTTTTAATATCAGAATTTTCGACTCGGATACCTATTAGAAATTGAAATATGTAAACATTGACATTTTCGACATGGTACAGCAGTTTTAATAAAATACTAACTACAGTCAACAATATTCAATATTAAAGATAAATCAAAATGTGACATGCACAAGTTAAAAATGCTACCTTTCTTGCCCCTCGTCGTGAGCTTGCTTGCCACAAAAAGGGGATGATCAAAGCTCAGCTTATTCAATCACATTCAACATTATTTGTCACGTCAATCGAAGCCCAAACAACGATGAAACCTGGACAAAACGAGCCTTTATCACACCAAAACATTCAGAACATCAGAACCATTTCTTTGTTTACATGAAGTTTGAAGTTGAACAAACACATAAAAACAATTGTAAATTAATCAACATGCAATTAAAATTATAATTAGTTCCACAGACGGGGGAAATTGTAATTACCTGTAAAAAACACAATTTTATCCGATTTCAAAAAATAATTTCTCGGTTCCGTGATGTTTTGTTTCATTCTTTCTTGACCATTCAAAAAGTCTCGCACATCCACAAGAAAGACACAAACACAAGAACAGAGAACCATTCATAATCATCTTTCGTGTTTTCCAGCAACGGGAGACTGCGACGGCGCAGAATGGGCAGTTTGCCATCATAACTTCATAACGAACGAGAAGAATAAAAGAGACTTGATCAAACAGGATTCAAATACGAGCGAAGAACCCGAGAAATACGCGGGATTCAACGCCGAGAGTCAACGTCAACTGTCTACAATTTTTCATCAACACACACACACACATACACAATACAATACAATACAAGTACTTTCAGTTCAGCTTTAGGAAAGTGAAGTCAAATCAGCACAGCAGAAGTAGGTACACTAAGAAAAATTGTTAATTTTTACACAAAAATTCCATTTTCATGGTTAATTAAACGAGGAAAGGGTAAGTGTATTTTTTTTTGCTATTTTGCAGTAATTTTTTTATAGAATTTATGACAAAATGATTTAGAAAATTCAAAAACGCGTCACTTTTTTACATATTATACATCTCCATAACGTAAACAATCTTTTGTCTTCTTTCCCATTTTCCAACGGGTGACGGGTAATGTTGGACTAGAAACTATACACACGCATAGGTCCAACTTGGACCTGTGTGTAGTTTCTAGTCTGTGGAGTGTATTCGTTCGGCTCAGCCAGCTTGATTCATCTTCGTATAAATGCTGGAAGCTCAAAAACTCAAAATTATACGTACCATCTTCCTTCAACGCTACAATTTCCTTACAATCCAAAATCCAAACCAACAAACACTCAACATTTACCATTACAAACAACTAAAGCTACCAAAAATACGATTGTCTAATTTACAACTACCAACGAGCTAACGCAACAGTTTACCAATTTTATGAGCCAGAAAAACAACTAATTAAAATTATAATTGTTTGTTTTTTAGTACATTCAACATTAACATTTTAAAGTTGGTGTAGTTTAATTGGACAGTCAAGAGTCAAGACTAGTGACTAGTTACGATTACGAAACACCAAAAATTGGAGTGTAAGAGCTAGGTTGTAGGTTCACACTAGTATTTCGATATAAATTTTACTATAATGCAATATACAATTACAATCTGACCAAGTCATTTAACTTAAATATCATTTAACTTGCAAATAATTGAAAGTAAGTTAAGTAAGTGATGCAGTCGTAATTTTGGGATAATAAGTACCATAATACTATGTATTTGTTGTATTTTAAACGCGATACAGTTAAATAATTGCTATAATATGCAATGCAGTATGCATTACACTTGGATTGGAATATTTATTGCTATTTTGAATATTGAATTTCAATATTTGTTTAACAAATATCTAACTAAACAGATGGTAAATGTATCGGAAGTTTTTGAAGGTGTTGTGAGGAGGTAGTTTGTTTTGATGTCGACATAATTATTATTTTGTGTATTGTATATTTTGCAGAATTTTTACACGATACTGAGAAAGTGAGAAGTTTGTACACAATGGAGTTGATTAATGAATCAGCTTGTGTGTCCAATCCGGTTGAAGAAAATAAAACAAAATCTCTCGGATACCTGGAAGTCTACCAAGTTGAAGGCCCAGCAGATTCTAAAAAGGAGACACAGGTTGTAACTGTAGAAAAAGTTGTCACCTTAATTGGGAGAGAGGCGGCTTGTGACATCCGACTAAACGATCTGAGGGTCTCGAGGAAACATTGTCGCATTGTTGCTATTAATCAGTCTGAAGGGAACACAGAAGTAATATATTGAACAATGTTTAGCATTATATTAATATGAAAACATAAAATTGTAGTTTTTAATTTAACTTCATTTTTATTTAGGTTCGTATTCTAGCTGAAAAAGAACAAAACAAGATCATTGTGGATGGAGAGCATATAAAACAACCAAAAATTTTACAGGAGGGTTCCATCATTCGTATTCATAATACCAACATGCGGTGGCATTACAGTCACAACTTTTCAATTAATGAAGAGTCTTTAAACCAACCAGAGGTTAACAGGGGAAATGATGAAGATGCGAAAAATAATTGCAGCACACCAAATACCTCTTCTTTTGACGTATTTGCAACACCCCGTGTGAAAGCATTTGACAAAACTCCATCATATTCAACTCCAATCAGGACTGACGGAAAACAGTTGGAGCCGAACGATGATTCCATATTCAAAACTCCTGGGGAACCCCCATCTATGACAGAATTTAATAGCGCAAAAGCTACCTTCGGATCTGGAAGCTCACAATTTGATAAAATCTATGACATTACAAATCCATCAGATGATAGTTTTGAAAACAGCTCAATGGACTCCTCAATGGATACTTCCATAAATACTTCTTATGATGATTCAGTAAATATTTCTAATATTTCTACTAAGGGAACTTCAACAAAAATATTAAATACAACCACGGATGAAGAAACACAACAGACATCCGTAGATGATTCAATGAATAGTTCTGCAGCAGAAACTCCAGAGAAAAATCCAATAAAAACGATAAATACAACTGCAGACGCAAAAAACACAGATTTTGAAGAATCATCAACAGATGCTTCCGCAACAGAAACTCCAAATAAGTCATCAAATAGTACTATAGATAAAAATAAATGGAATTCAACAACGAGTTTTGAAGGGTCTTCAATGTATGATTCAATAAACACTTCTGCAGATGAATCTCCATTACAAACTCCAGTAAAAACGTTGAATGCAACTACAGATGCAGATATATCCGATGTTAACATGACTTCTGAAGAATCTTCAATGAATGAATCGATGAATTATTCGGCTACAACAACTCCTGCAAAAACTCCAGCGGCAACACCTGCAAAAGATTTGGCAGCAACTCCTGTGAAAACACCAGCGCCAACGCCTGCGAAAACACCATCCGCAACTCCTGCGAAAACACCATCAGCAACTCCTGCAAAGATTCCAGCATCAACTCCTGCAAAGATTCCAGCAGCAACTCCTGTAAAAATTACTTTAGCAATCCCTGCGAAGACTCAAGCAGCGACTCCTGTGAAAACTCCTGCTGCAGCACCTGTGAAAGCTTCAGAAGCAACACCTGCGAAAGCTTCAGAAGCAACACCTGCGAAAGCTTCAGAAGCAACACCTGCGAAAGCTTCAGCAGCAACACCTGCGAAAGCTTCAGCAGCAACACCTGCGAAAGCTTCAGCAGCAACTCCTGCAAAAACTCCAGCAGCAACTCCTGCGAAAACTCCAGCAGCACCTCCGGCGAAGACTCCAGTAGCGACTCCTATGAAAACTCAAGCTATAACAACTGCAAAAATCCCTGGAGCAACCCAAGCTGCAACCCCTGCAAAAACTTCAGCTGTAAATCCTGCAAAAGCACCAGAAGCAACTCCTGCTTCCACACCAGCGAAAGCTGCTGCAGCAACAACTTCTGTTTCAACACCAGCGAAAGTTGCATCAGCAACTCCTGCTTCAACACCAGCGAAAGCTGCAGCAGTAACTCCAACTGCAACCCCTGCGAAAACTTCAGCTGTAAATCCTGCAAAAACACCAGTAGCAACTCCTGTGAAAATTCCAGTTGAAACACCAGCAGCAACTCCTGTGAAAATTCCAGTTGAAACACCAGCAGAAACTCCTGTGAAAATTCCAGTTGAAACACCAGCAGCAACTCCTGTGAAAATTCCAGTTGAAACTCCTGCAAAAACTCAAATAGAAACCTCAGGAAAAATTTTAGAAGAAGAAACTCTTGTGTCAACTCTTTCATCAACTACGAAAATACCAGCAAAACCACCAGTTGTAAATCCTGCAAAAGCCGCAGCAGCAACTCATTCAAAAGCTCAAGTGGTGACTTCTGGAAAAGCTTTAGAAGAAACTCTGCCATCAAATCTTTCAACTGCAAAACCACCAGCAAAAACACCAGCACCAACTCCTGCAGAACAAACATTAGCACTTCCTGCAAAAATTCTCGCAGCGTCTCCTTCCGAAACATCAACCGAAACTACTGCCGCAACACCAGTTGGAACTGGTATAGAAACACCAGCAGCAAATCCTGCGAAAACTACAACGGCAACTCCCAGGGAAACTCGGTTATCAATTTCTGCAAAAACTTCACAGACAAAGAAAGATAAGGATAAATCTGACATAAACACGAGTTCTGAAGAGTCTTCAAAGAATGCTTCGATACTTGTATTATCAGCAGAAATGCCTGCAAATATTCTATCAACTATTTCTTCGACAACTCCAATCGTAAATCGTACAAAAACACCAGCAGTAGTAACTCCTGCAAAAGCATCAACTGAAACTCCTGTAAAAGCATCAACTCAAAATCCTACAAAAGCATCAACTGAAACTCCTGCAGAAGCATCAACTGAATCTCCTGCAAACGCACCAGCAGCAACTCATGCGGAAACTCCTGCGAAAATCCTTGCAAAAACTCCAACAGCAACTCCTGCAAAAACTCCAGCAGCAACTCCTGTGAAAATTCCAGTTGAAACTCCTGCAAAAACTCAAATAGAGACCACTGGAAAAACTTTAGAAGAAGAAATTCTTGTGTCAACTCTTTCATCAACTACGAAAATACCAGCAAAAACATCAGTTGTAAATCCTGCAAAAGCACTAGCAGCAACTCCTGCAAAAGCACTAGCAGCAACTCCTGCAAAAGCTCAAGTGGTGCCTTCTGGAAAAGCTTTAGAAGAAACTCTGCCATCAAATCTTTCAACTGCAAAACCACCAGCAGAACAAACATTAGCACTTCCTGCAAAAATTCTCGCAGCGTCTCCTTCCGAAACATCAACCGCAACTACTGCCGCAACACCAGTTGGAACTGGTATAGAAACACCAGCAGCATATCCTGCGAAAACTACAACAGCAACTCCCAGGGAAACTCGGTTATCAATTTCTGCAAAAACTTCACAGACAAATAAAGATATGGATAAATCTGACATAAACACGAGTTCTGAAGAGTCTTCAAAGAATGCTTCGATACTTGTATTATCAGCAGAAATGCCTGCAAATATTCTATCAACTATTTCTTCGACAACTCCAATCGTAAATCGTACAAAAACACCAGCAGCAAACACTCCTGCAAAAGCGTCAACTGAAACTCCTGCAAAAGCATCAACTGAAACTACTGCAAAAGCATCAACTGAAACTCCTGCAAAAGCATCAACTGAAACTCCTGCAAAAGCATCAACTGAAACTCCTGCAAAAGCACCAGCAGCAACTCATGCGGAAACCCCTGCGAAAATCCTTGATAAAACTCCAGCAGCAACTCCTGGGGAAACTCCTACGAAAACTCAAGCAGCAACCCCTGGGGAAACTCCTGCAAAAACTCCAGCAGCAACTCCTGCGAAAACTCAAGCAGCAACTCCTTTAGAAACTCCAACAGCAACTCCTGCACAAAAACCTGCAGTAACTCCTGTACAAACTCCTGCATATACTTCAGCAGCGACTCCTCTTAAGAATTCAGTGAAAATATTGAACTCAACTATAGTTGAAGAGGAATCAGATATATCCACAACTTTTGATGAATCGTTGATACATGCTACAGCAGGGGCAACTCCTCCAAAATCTGCTTTTCCTGAAAAAACTCCTGCCAAAATTCCTATGTCTGAAAAAACAACCCTATCAGTTACTTCTGAGAAATCTCCAGCAAAAAAATTAGATACAGGGATAAATATAGATAAATCAGATTTAATTCCTGCGAAAATATCAACAAAAACTTCTTTGAAAACTCCAGCAGCAACTCCTGTAGAAAGTCTAACAGTCCCTTCTGAAAAAAATCTAGCGAAAAAATTGAATACTATTCAGACTATTGATGAAGATGAATCGGATTTAAAAACGAGTATTAAAGAATCTTCAATGAATACTTCGATAATTTCTACTTCTTCAGCAGAAACTTCTGTGAAAACTAAAGCGGTGACTTCTATGAAAACTCAAGCGGTGACTTCTTTGAAAACTCAGACTCAACCGGTTTCTGTAAGCGCAACTGGTACAAAGAGGAAGAGTGAAGAGCCTGTGGCTGAGGACGAAGTTCCTAAAAAGACCACTCGTGGTAAGGGACGAAAGGTTGAGATAGCTGAACCCACTCCAGTGAAGTCAAGAACCAATAGACGAAAAAATGTAGAAGTTGCTGTTCCATCTTCAGAGGAAGAAACTGTATCTAAACCTACACCGCGTAAAACGCGCAATACCAGACAGGCAAGTTTGGTTGAGGAGGAACCAACTCCAGTGAAACCCAAAAGCACTCGTCGTAAGAAAGTTGAATCAATCACAGATAATGAAGATGATGGGAGCAACACAGTTCCTGAAAAACCAATTGTTAAAAAGAGGAAGAGTGACGAGCCTGTAGCTGTAGCCGACAAAGAAGTTTCCAAAAACATCACACGTGGGAGGGGTCGAAAAGTTGATGTTGAAGACGAGCCCACTCCTGTGAAGTCAAAAACCAATAGACGAAAAAATGTAGAAGTTGCTGTTCCATCTTCAGAGGAAGAAACTGTATCTAAACCTACACCGCGTAAAACGCGCAATACCAGGCAGGCGAGTTTGGTTGCGGAGGAACCAACTCCAGTGAAACCCAAAAGCACTCGTCGTACGAAAGTTGAATCAATCACAGATGATGAAGATGATGTGAAAACCACAATTCCTGAAAAACCAATTGTTAAAAAGAGGAAGAGTGACGAGCCTGTAGCCGACAAAGAAGTTCCCAAAAAGACCACACGTGGGAGGGGTCGAAAAGTTGATGTTGAAGACGAGCCCACTCCAGTGAAGTCAAGAACCAATAGACGAAAAAATGTAGAAGTTGCTGTTCCATCTTCAGAGGAAGAAACTGTATCTAAACCTACACCGCGTAAAACGCGCAATACCAGACAGGCGACTTTGGTTGAGGAGGAACCAACTCCAGTGAAACCCAAAAGCACTCGTCGTAAGAAAGTTGAATCAATCACAGATGATGAAGATGATGTGAAAACCACAATTCCTGAAAAACCAATTGTTAAAAAGAGGAAGAGTGACGAGCCTGTAGCCGACAAAGAAGTTCCCAAAAAGACTACACGTGGGAGGGGTCGAAAAGTTGATGTTGCCGAAGAACCCACTCCAGTGAAGAACAGTACACCAAAAATTGTAGAAGCTGAGGCTGTCGGGCCATCCACAGATGAAGATAGTGTTGTATCTAAGCCTGCACCGGGAAAAACGCGCAATAAGAGGCAAACAAAGGCGGTTGTGGAGGAACCTACTCCAGTAAAATCCAAAAACACTCGTCGAAAAAATGTAAAAGTTGAAAATCCATCTGAAAATGATGATTCAGTTGTAGAACCTGGTCCTTCATCAGTGAAAGCCAAAAACACTCGTCGAAAAAATGTAAAGGTTGAAAATCCATCTGGAGATGATGATTCAGTTGTAGAACCTGAACCTCCAGTGAAATCCAAAAGCACTCGTCGAAAAATGGTAAAAGTTGAAGATCCATCTGAAGATGATTCAGTTGTAGAACCTGAACCTCCATCAATGAAGAAGCGAAACACGAGACAGAAGGACGTGGTTGAATCTGCTTCAGCTAAACCACGCAGTACAAGATCCAAAATAGAGACTGAAGATTTCGTTGAAGAATCTACTTCTAAAACTCGAAATGCAATTCGTAAAACTAAAAATGTTGCCAAAAATACACCGATGAAAGATTCTGCAAAGGAAAAAGTGGGCATAAATGTTGAAATTCCAAAACCTACACGAAGTACCAGAGCACGAAAATGAATTTGAAAGATTGGACGAGCTACTTTGAATACCACGCCCTTGTAAATAGTGTAACATATGTGTAAGTAATTCTCAATTAATCTAAATATACATTCAGACCGTTATATTATAAATTATAAAGTAATGCTTCATACTAATTTGACTCTGTTGTAAATTGCAGACTACTTGGAATGAAAAAGGACACTGTGAGTTTTATAATTTAACGTTTACGATTCTCTATCCTTTTCAGTTGTTTTCATTTAAATCAATTAATTGTTAAATAATGTATGAATTTAATGGACTATAGTAGTAATTTCAATTACATCAAGAAACTTAAGCTAGAAAAAAATCGTTGTTAACATAAAAATAGTATTGTTTGATAAAGTAGTTCAATGTCAAGATTCAATTAGGGAGTTTAAGGTCACTAGTACATTTCCTTCGATAAAAATAATTATATTACATGAGAAAAGGTTTACATTTTTTTTAAGTAAATCAGGATAAGTAATCTTTGAACTGTGTCTACACAGATACTAGATTAAATTGTTATTGTTAGTGATTAATTTTCGTTTGTAGCACTGGAAATAATATAATTGTACTAATGAATTGGAGTAAACTTTTTATTTCATATTATGACTTCACCCATAGCTTCGCGCAATACTATTATTTTATTGATCATTAAAATACTATTATCCAGCTCATTTTTCTTCAATTCATAAGAATTTATAGCAAACTATTATAACAAGTCTAGAAGTATTTAGTAATACAGAAAATGCAGACTTTCATATTAAGTTTCATTTTATTATTTATAACTGTTTTCATAATATTTTAAAGATTTAGTACAATGCAAACATTTTGAAATTATTGAAAAAGCTTCCATGAAAGAACATTTCTTAGTAGAATTTTGAAACCAATGAAAGATACAATGTTTTTATTGCAAACACACTTATAAAAACTTTCATAGATACATTCAGACTACTTCCATAATTACAGTTGCCAGGAATTAATAAATTACTAATGTTTCGATCATAAAGTCCTTGAATTGTGAGAAGACTATTCAGCTTACAGGTGTAGTCATGAATGAGTTTAATATCTTCATAAGGCCCGACAATCACATCCGGTTCCGAAGAAGTTTTCGGAGACAATGGAAGTAGACACCGGTTTTTTGTGTTTTTTGTTGCTTTATTGCACGCAGCGCAATGGTGGTTTTTATAAAAATTCAGTGGTGTCTCAGTCTTGATACATTGAGTATAGCTCAAACAAAGACTTTCTATTATTGGATCTGAGTCTTTTGGACATTCGTCAATAGACGAAGGACCGCAAAAACGAATCTTTGGGATTTGTTTAGTTAATTTCGTGTTATCTAATTCTGGAATATACAATCCGCAGTATGTCCCATCATGATCCCAATATCTTTCCCTGAGAGAATATACGGATTTTTGGATAAATTCTTCCATTTCCCCACTATTTATTGTATTTTTGTTGCAAAGGATTTTAACATTAGTTTTTGCAATATCTTCTTCACTCAGACCGTTGCATAAAGCACAAAATGTGTTGAAGTAAAGCTTCCCAGTTTTACTAAGCACGGGTAAATCCATTTGGTAATTGTAATGGTCAATCCATATAGAATCCAGTTGACATAAATCAGCCAACTCCGAGTCTGTATTTTCTGCACTGCAAGTTTTTACCATTAGAGCCCAAGTCTGTGGAGAAAAAGTAAAGTATTTAAAAAAAATTCTCAATAGCTAATTATTTTCCTGAAATGCTTAAATTAAGGATTTTTAAAAGACATTCAAAACGTTGTATTTTTATACTGGACTTTAACAAATGAGATAATAATAGTCAATTGTTAAGATTTGTTAGGTTAGATTTATTGTATGTTATGTTCATGTAAAAATTTCAATATATTTTATACGCATCTACATACGTTAGACTGGACCTTGGAGCATCTCCACAGATTTTTCTTTGGCGAAGGAACTTTTGCCACGGAGAGGCAACAGTCCCCGTACTCGTCACATTCCTCTTGTGGGTCACCACATCGACAGACATAGGGATTAAATTGATAATTAATTTGTTCAATACGATATGCAAAACCATTAACTGAAGCATTTAAGCTGGTAGTGTTTGTAACACATCGATCCATTCTGCCACAATGCTTGCGATAATTGTAGTCATTTGGTGTTATTGTAGTTGCATTGCTTATTTTATTGTCCTCATTATTTGATTGCGGCACAAACGATCTTCCGAATGAGAAATCAACTGGAGGTTTACGATATACCTTCTCGTTGTCTGAACAAATTATCCCGTTGTGAATACCTTCACTCAATACACTCACAAATACACACTCAGCAATTATCCCTGTTAGAAATACTCCCATAGGAAACCTTTGAAACATTTTCAAACGGGTTTTTGTTTTTTTATACCTTTACTAAGTACATTTACATACACCTACCAACTAAAGAAAAGACTGGATTTGTTTCTGCTAATTATTTTTTTATCAATTTTAAAAGGCACATGTATGTGTAAGAGTGTAAGGTATATTTTTATCTCGGGAATACTCATAGGCAATTGCATTGATAAGTGTTTCTTCAAAATCAAATCGATGAACCCCACACACAGGTATAATCTATTAAAACAGAAATTATTTTCAACTATGTAAAAAATTATGTATATGACTCTATGTGGATTCTGCGGACACTGCAGATACTACTGAATGAGCTAATTCTGCTCATCATATGAGATTATGACTGATGCTGAAGCGGTTAAAGTTTATATACAGATACACTAATAATAGTGGTGTCCAAAGGTTGTTTATTTATCAGTCCTGATTTTGTTCACACTTGGTTACTGGTTTTAGCAACTGCAATTCTTAGAAAGAATGAGTATTGAACTCGTTACGATCAAGAGTTTCAAGAATTGTCTAAAGGATTCAGACAATAAACTATACTGTACTTAATGTTAGACGAAAAAGTCTAAAATGGTTAAAGCTTTTTGTTTTTTGAGTATATCATGTAGAACGCAACTAACGTCAACTTAAAATGAGGATGACTCGCTTTACCTCGAACGGAAATGCATTAGGTACTTATAATATAGATGTGTTTCCTTGATATTTTTTAGTTATGCACCTACCTCTGTATATGTATGACGTAATAAATACAAATACATCTATTCATCTATCTATCTGAAAATGAATAATCTGTTGACTATTAGTAGTCCTAAGCTCATGGAAATTAAATATTTTATTACGACTAAGGACTAACTAGTGCTAAATAATATTTTCTACCTAGATGGGTAAAATTAAAGCTGCGACAAAGGGCAAATTTATTTCAGCCGAATGCCGAAGATTGGCAATGTAGATATTGGCCGATTGCCGAGAGAGACTTTGTCCGAA
>JAQFYB010002023.1:0-27573 GCA_034694085.1 Pogonognathellus longicornis | reverse complement strand
TCCTACGACTTCATCAAATCCTACGACTTCATCAAATCCTACGACTTCATCAAATCCTACGACTTCATCAAATCCTACGACTTCATCAAATCCTATGACTTCATCAAATCCTATGACTTCATCAAATCCTACGACTTCATCAAATCCTACGACTTCATCCAATTATTATCCGTTAGCTATTCACTCTGACTCAAGTGCTTCAACCGTGTCAAGTTGGAGTAGTGAACAAGAGGCAGCGACGGAAGAAGATACTGACAACCTGCACACCGGAGATCAAATATGAATTCGTTTTCAATTGTCATCTATCAAGAAACAAACCCTGCTGGTGGGACAGATGAACTTGCTGAAGCCGTATCATCAATTTGGATAAACAGGACAGATTGCTTTTGGCCTCCATACGCAAATACAACTAAAATAAAAACCGCAATAAAAAATGTGAAATTCCAACCCAGGATACATGGCGTAGTTTTCCAGTGCGAGAACATACACGAATTGGTAAGGTGTTTATTATTGAATAGTAAAAAATAAAAATATCAACCTTTTTGATATCGTATGTACAATAGCATTAGACGTTGACATTTGAAAGTATACCGTTGTAATGCTGAATTAACGTGCTGGCAGAATCAATTTTGTATGTTTATCAACAAAAATTCGGAAACAATTTTGCTTGCTACGAGCGAATTTATTACATTTGTTTCGATAACACAATATTTATTCTCGGTAAATTATTATTGCTCAATTATTGACTCGCTAATTCTCCGATGTTTCCAGAAATCGGTTTTGTACAGAACATTGCTGCTCACCCCAAAATTATAATTCTGGTTACGTTTCTAGCCTCCAACAAAACATTTTGTGTTCAAATGGGTATTACTATTTTAAGATTCTGACTTTGCTATGTGATCTTGAAATATTGGTGTAGATTATTATTAAAAACATGTAATATTTAATATTTCAGACACATACAAGGAAGCTCGTGAAAATTTGAGGGTAGCAGAATATACCTCCAATTTAAACAGTTCGACAACAAACGAATTCAGTGGACGTCAGCGTCGACTTCCTGAAGCTGTAACTTTACCTGAAGCACCCGTTTTATTTTGCTTTGATACAGAAACTAATCACCTAGCTGAAACATCATGTGAAACTCCGGATTCTCAAATTCATTTGGTTGGAATTAATGCAAATTACGATATAAGTGAAGTTTTAAACTTAAATTGTTTTGTTTTACCCATATTCATTATTTTTAAACCAAAATCAAATATTGAGTTGAATATGACTATTTTAGAATTTATATCTACTGTTTTACGTCCGCTAAAGAATATGTAACTGCTGATAAAGAAACAAAATGAGTCAGTCCAACTGGTATTAAATAATTTACAATCAACTCGATTAACAGCCAACAATTGAATTGTACTTGTTTTTTCATTCCTGATTCCGTATGATTTGGTGCTAAGGCTTTAGTAATTGATTGTGAAAGGCGAGTTTTAAAATAAAATAAAAATTGAAATTTAAAATAGCATATTTCTAGTATCGTCATAATATTATTATTATCTTACGACTTCGCATCGATAATGCAGCGATATTGCATCAATTCAATTTCATTACGGGATCCACGCGATATCGAGGATAGATTTGCTTGTAGTTTAGTAACGATTTTTTAACTATTCGTTGCGATTTGGATACGGGATTGCAGTACTATATCTACATCGATTCGCTAGAGACTCGGCGGTCATATCGAGACACAGTCGACAGCTATTCGCTATCGAACTGGTCTCGATTCGTCCAAAAATAGTTAGCATAGTTATTCTCGATCTAGTAATATTTCTTTGGGTACAGAATACACCACAACACATTTCTAAGTAACTGTTCAAAGCATTTTGGAAGGAAATCTTTCCGGTGATGTCCTACGAGAAGGTTGGACAGAGATATGCAAAAAACTAAACACAAAAGGCGAATTACAGTATCCCGAATTGAAAGATTATCTCCATAACTTCGGAGGATATGGTTTTCGAAGACCAATTAAGGATTTCGAAGCTAAAAATTATATTCATCGTCATGACGAGCCTGGAATCTCCATGGTGGATAAACTAAAGCTATTGGAAATTAGAAAAAAAAATTCACGCCACACTTTTCAAAAATATGGCCCGCTTTGGGAATTAACGATTGTAAATAATTATCGACATAATCATTCAGAACATGATCCTGAATGTACTGCTGTTATATTCAAGTATCAACACGTTTTATGCGATGGGATAGGCGCTGTTAATTTCATTTACACCAATTTGGTGGGATCCCCAATGGAATTTTCAAAACTTGATAAAAGCACATGCACATGAATATATATCTAAAAGTTTTTAGATTTTTTTATGGGTTCTGGATTTTTTACTGTTTTTCATATAGCAACTTTATAACATATTGAATATTAAAGGATTTGAAATAATACAACTTCTTCATCCCTGTAGGCAACAATTATTTCAATGTTGTTTATCGATGAGTGAAATTTCAGCCTCCTACTCAATAAAAAGTACTTTTATTTAAAGACTCATATTTACCTTATTTGTTTTGTTATACAAATGTGAATTTTCGCTCTATAACATTATTCCTCCTATGTATCTGGATTTGGCTTATCTAATATTTATTAAAAAGCTTCTGAAATTATTTTAATTTCGCCTAGTTGAGATGAGGATGCGTGTATTAAATTTATCTCGTCCAAGAAAATCTTTCAAAAGGCTAGTGAGTTAAATAAGCCTATTATTAATGCCTTAAAAAGTTAGTAACATTTTGCCATTAAACACAACTAAACGTTGCGGTGATGACTAATATATTTAGTAAAACGAAATATTTTTGCAAACATATCTGCGTATTACATTCAGACGGTGAAATAAATAAAATTACAGCATTTCATCTTAAATTAAATATTTTACGTAGTGAAAAGTCCAGTAGTACGCTCACGTAGTGTTATATGATTCACGTAGATAAAAAACTGTAGTACTACATATTTGCACGTGTATCCTTTTCGTATGTCATACAATTTCGAACTATCCCCTTCGATGCTTAGTTTTCTATTTAAATCCAAATCCCAATTTTCATGCAAGAAACAATGATGAGAAATGAAAAGTAAATACAGGAACACACAATGCACTACAGTTTACACTTGATGAATTCACTATTGTATTCTTAAATTCTACTTTTTTAACAACTTTTCTAGTTACAGCTTGGAAAATCAATATCATATCTATTACAATTCGATATTCTAACTTACAGCTCCGAAAATCAAAATCCAATCTATTGCAATTAGATTTTCCAACTGACTCTTTATTGCTATCACTCGCCCTTTTATATCCTCCTGGAATTCGGGTCGAATTACTCTTCTACTTCTCCCTCATTTGCTATAATAAAACTATTTTCGATTGGCTATAATACGCTTAACTATGATTGGCTACAACTAAATAGCTAATTAGTTGCTAATGACAATTCAACACAACAAACATAAATTCATAATGTAGACATTCTTCAAACATGCTCTCCGCATCCATTTCTCAAGTTTCCCGTGGTAACATCAACTATGTAGTATAGTGCATTCAACTACACCTAGAAAACAGAAAGGCAAAACAAGAAAGATAAAATGTAATTTCCACTGTTAAGTGAAAAATGGAATGCAATTTTATCATGTATAAGACAGCATTTGCATTTTGAGAAATGTGAGTGGTATATTCCCCTTAATAATAAAAAAATCCAAATCCACCAGTGAAATTTCTCCAAAGTAAATGCAAAATATTACTCAGGCAAGTTCGAGATCAAGCTGTCTGATTGCATTGACTTGACTGCAGAGTGTGGCAAGCATTGGCTAGGTGGGTTAGTGGCTAAAGACAGCAGTGAGTGTAGAAGAAAGCAATTGAATGGATGGGTTCGAATCCAGGCGCGAGTGCATTTTTTTCTGCTTTGGTAGGTAGATTTCACCTTTCGACAAGAGTAAATATTTTACATTTCGGAAAATGGCTTTTTTACTTTAGTTCGCATAGTTGCATAGTTACGTACGAGTGATATTATTTTTCTTTTTACAATTTTCACATTCTCATTCGTTCTCACCGCACCGTGTTTGACACTGGTAAACACGCGCTGCATTTAAAAATACATGTATTCAAGTATACAAAAAATATTTGGTTTTTAAAAAGTCAAAATACTATATGGTCCCCAGAAAACCTCCACTAGAAAAGCATGAAATCGGCATCAGTATTAAATAAACTAATTTTTAGTTGCAATTTAAAGTGGAGCTTTTTTGGGGACCAGCCACTGACTGGGGAAAATAATATTACAAGGCGACGAAAAAATTTCAAATTTTTACAGTGCAGTCCTTGAAGCATATAAAACAGATTATGTACGTGTGGTTTTTTCGAAATATGAAGTAGTTTGTTTGCAATTTTTAAAAATGTCCTTCAAGTTTGGGAGTTTTGGAGACGTGCTTGCGCTCGCCAATTGTATACGAAACTCTGGAGAGCGTCGTATGTCTTGGGGGGAAATTTACTAGATACTAAGGCAAAAAAGACCATAATTTTTCTGTGTGTTGTCAAAGAAGTATCCGTCAAATGAATTGACGGAAAGCTGGAAAGGTATAATTCAGAAAAAGGTAAAATACACATTTTGGACCCCCTCCAATAAAATGGAAAAGACGCCAATTTAAAATTTAATTACACAGATTTTGATGAGTTGCATTGCAATCAGCATGCAAAGTTGAGTAGAAATGCATTTGTCATAATAAACTTAAAGTAAATGAGAAAGGCGCCAATTTGCGATTTTAAATTTAATTACACAGTTTTTAATTAATTGCATCGCAATCAGCTTCCAAACGTAGGTGAAAATCAGTATCTCGATATTTTACGATTGTAGTTGTGCAATAGCCCCAAACACACATTCGTCGTGGTGCAGGATGTGCTAGATTCAAAGACTGCATAGGATTTTGTCTCGCATGCAGACTCTGTGCATCATTCTCATAACCTCCCATGTCATGCTCGTTAAAGTCTCCACACTTACTTACTGTGCTATCTTATCTTATTATTGAATGATAGGTTCAAATAAACCTCATTAGAAAAGTTTGTATGTATTTTCCTGGGTCTCACGAAGTGGAGACTTGTTGCTTGTTGCGGTAGTTTATCGCAAATGTTGAGGATTAATACATCAATGAGCATCACCTTCGTTGACCTCTAAATTAACTCAGAGTTAAAGAGGCAAATTATTACGGTAAAGCAAAATATTATTAACCCTAAACTGGCTGACGTATGGACAGAGCCGTCCAGCAAAAACATTTTTCGGATTCTTTTTGAAAAAGTGTGCGCATAATATTTTTGTAGAGAGCTGGGAATTTTTGACTAGGTCCGCCAGGTTACCTAGCATATTGTGTCAAGTTGGCAGAATATTAAGTGAAATGGTTTGACCTACAGAAATTTTCAAAGTTGGCAAGTCCAAATCATTGCCGTGTAAAAGAGCCTAGACTTTAAATCAGTTTAGTGCCGCGCCATTGAATTTGGGGCTAGTTGGTACAATTTTCCCTACTCTTTTACATGGGACAGCGCTGCCCCAAGCTTAGCCAACAAAGTTTCCCGAAAACCGTCAGCTAGTTTAGGGTTAAAACTTGAGTATATTTTGACCACGCTTATACACATGGCTAAACTCTAACTGATTGTGCACCATTTTATTTGCTGTCTATAATATAACCCTAAGAACACGTCTTGGCAATAAGAATCCTTCAAAATTCGCATTCAAAATCAATAATAAATATAAACAAACTATAAATATAAATAATCTATATATTAATTGCTATAAGCAATATAAACCCTTTAGACACATACACGTATTGTACTATGACTTGCATGTTCTATGTGGGTGGGAATAGATTATAGAAATCTGCAACATTCATGTGGATTTAAAAATAATGAGTTTTTGCATGTCGCAATAGTACTAAATTACGAAACACCGTGCACTTTTTCCAAAAAACTTTGTATTACTTGCAAGGCTGCAAAAAGAATGAAAATCAATCGGTGGTATAATGTTAACCTAACAAGACGTCTACAAAATAAAAAATTTCTAAACTCACAAACGGCTTCACTAATATAATACGTATTTTCTGAATTTGTACTCAATTTCATTTAAAAATGAAAACAACACAATCTATGTTGAAGATCATATTTTTTAAACCATTGGTTATAATACTAGCAGCTATAATTACATCTTTAGTTTTTAGTTTGGCAATATTACTTTTGTCATCGCTCTGGATAGTGTTTTTTATCTACAGAAAAATCGTGATACTCATCGCCAAATTTAAATTTCCCAACGGAAGGATTCTTGAAGCAGAGGATAGTATATTTTCTTTTGGTACAGAGTACACCACAACTCATTTCTACGTAACTGTGCAATTCATTTTGGAAGGACATCTTTCTGTTGATGACCTAAGAGAGGGTTGGACAGAGATATGCAAAAAACTAAACACAAAAGGGGAGTTACAGTATCCCGAATTGCAAGATTATCTCCATAATTTTGGGGGATATGGTTTCCGAAGACCAATCAAGGATTTCGACGCTAAAAATTATATTCATTGTCATGAAGAGCCTGAGAACTCCATGGTGGACAAATTAAAGCTATTGGAAATTAGGAAAAAAATTCTCGCCACACTTTTTAAAAAACAAGATCCGCTTTGGGAATTAACGATTGTAAATAATTATCGACATAATAATTCTGAACATGACCCTGAGTGTACGGTTGTTATATGGAAGTATCAACACACTTTATGCGATGGGATTGGCGCTGTTAATTTCATGTACACCAATTTGATGGGATTCACAATGGAACTTCCAAAACTTGATAAAAGCGCATGCAGTTATAAGTATATGAAAGTTTTTCGATTTTTGTATGGGTTTGTTTCAGCATTCATTTTACTGTTCAATACAGTGCTAAATTTGGTATACAGTCCTTCTTTTGCATTCAATACTCATGACTGGCATGCACAAGGACAAAAGTTTCCAACCAAGTTTGAATTGTGGTTGGCAGAACCCATCAGCAAAAAAATATTCAGAGAAATTAAATCTCTGTACAATATTTCTACAATGAGTATTGTGGTAAATGTCGTTGCTGGAGGTATGAGAAGAATGATGTTGGCCAAAGGACTAAAGGTTCCCAAAGATCTCAGTGTCATGTTTCAACTACCTCCATCAACCCATCCGGGAACTTTAACAAACCGAGCGTAAGTTTTTGCATCATAATATATGTATTAGATTTATGTAGTTTTTATAATTATATTATATATATAATACTTATTATTTAAAAAAAATTCATTCTATTCCCTGTAAATAACACAATTATTTGCCTACTACGATTTTAGCACTACGTATGTATGAAATACCAAAAAATACCTCTCCTACGTTTATGAATATATACCATAATTTCTCTCAATGCGTTTCTATCTCAATGATACTGAGTGGCCTCCGAGGCTTCATGAAAGGGGGCTGCGGAGGCACTTGCACTCCTTCCTCCAAAATTGCAAAAAGCAGATTTGTATATAACATAATGTGTAACTGTATAACGGGGTAAAATTGCAATGTTTGCGCTGCGCGCCAATTTGGCACATTTTGATTTTCTCTCAAACTAACTTGAATCCCACCCAACCAATAAAACATAATATCTTAGATTGTGAAGTAGCCTACTCTCTTTCGAAACGCAATCCTAAGTTATGACCATGGTACCTTCTCTTTATCCATATTTACTTCTCGGCATTGCATATTGTCGAAAGTGCCTTCCTAGCGACAATTTTGTTAGAATATTTAATTTTGTGAATTGGAATTGGAATGAAATGATAATCATATACAGAAGTCAAAATCAATAGGCCCCTTTTGGTTATTAGATGTTACTTGACCATAAGTAAATTAGCAAAAGATCCGTTATATTAATAAAAAAAATAATATAGAATGAAATAAGGATTAGAAATCCCCATTTCTACTACGAACACATCATACCTATAAACATTATCAAGTCCGTATGCGTATTACCGAACCCTACCCCAAGTAGAAACACAGTAGTACAAAATGTTGCGATATGCTCCCTATACTATTATAGTAATAAACCAAAGTGGGGGCTCCGCCCCCACACCCCCGTGGCCTCACCTAACCTGCTAAAATAATGAAACCCACTCTCCCCTTGGGTATTGTGTGGAAATATGCAGTCCAGTCCGTATTCACAGATCGATTTGGCAACTAGAAAATCACAGTATGAGATTCAAATTAACATAAAATATATCAGCGCATTGAGCAAAAAACTGCACAATTTTTTACTTTTATGACAGTTATTTTATTTTTGGGATTTGGGGAGAGATAATTGCTTATGTGCCTCTTTAAACTGCCTGGAATGCATATATTGTATATTTTGATATATTTATAAATCTAAAAAATAAATTTAACCTTTAATTAGTAAAAAGCACTTAACGTTTTTACAAAAACCGTTTTTACCTTAGTTTTACAAAAACTGCCTTATCACTTGCTTATCAACTGATAACTGACTAATAAAATCATAGCTTGATGATCAGATAAAAATCGAACGTAGTGAATTCAGTATATTTCGTTTGGTTTGCTCTGAGATGGCTTACTAGTTACTACACTTGTTTACTTTATTTTATTACGCTTTCCTATGGTTTATTTATGTGTACGTTCAACTTTGAGAAGTATCTGGTCGAAAAATTCACTAAAATTGTAATTTAAGAGCGTCATTTTAAAACCTACGGAACATGGAAAGTTAATTAAAAATCTAAATGTGTATAATTCTTTTAATACAATTTCTTAACAATGGCATTTAATTTTTACAGGATAGTGTCTATGTTTCGAGTTCCATTGTCAATTGATGATTGTAAAGAAAGGATTGTAGCTACCGACGGAAAAATAAAATCTTCTTTCGTTAATGTCATTTTAATGAAATTTGGAAATAAGTTTGGAGAGGTCCTCCCTAATTTTTTAAAATCTGGATTCGGCTATGAAAAAATTACTTCTCTCGCCTTTTCTTGTACTCCGTTGCCATCCATTGAAGCGAACATGTTTGGGCATAAACAACTATCGTGTACAAGTGTTGTGGTTTCGGATAGAACCGATTGCGGTAAGCTCGTCGATAGATATATGTACCGCCGTTTTTAATCATAACTAATGAAATTCTCCAAATTGTGGCTATTTTGCATTAAAAGTACCAAAGGAAGAATATTTCCTTTTTACATTTATTTCAGCCCCAATCGACAGCGTTTTTTGAGCTATGCGCAATAATGACCTCATTTATCCATAACGTTGGAATTTTATCGTCCTCAAAATCGATTTTTGGAAATTGCTTTAGGCAAAACATTAAAATTGGATGAGAAAATAGTCTATTGCATTTTTGCAATCTATTTCTACATTATCTTACACAAAGCTTACATGCAAACCTAGTTGCGTGCCTGCTCGCCACCAAGTATATTATTTAAAGTTCACATTATGCTTACCAGTGGGTAATGTAGTGCGTACTGATAACGGAATTGAGTTTTGAAAACGAATCCAAAAATGAACATTAAGGACCAGTAAAAAGTTTGAAAATCTATTAATAATTTTGCTCACTTCAAAATTTACACAAATGGTACCTTGATTTAGAAAGAAGAGAAAACATCTTCGGTTCCTGAGTTAAATATGAGACATATTTTCAATATTCGAATTTCAATTTTGGTTTTATATAAATACATTGAAATGTCGCATTTTTATTTTTTAAGCTATAAAGAAATACAATAATTGCTTACATCGAATACTCATCCTGATCAAAAATGTCCATTTTGTATGCACCCGAACATGCTTTTTGAAACTTTTTTACAGTTGAAATATTATGGTAAAAAAATAAAAAATTGAAATACAATGTAGTGTTTAATTTAGTGCTGGGGTGATATAGAACACGAATAACTTTTAGAGGATACGGCGCTGCTGATAATATATTGGATATTATCAAGTAATTTGAAACCTTTTGCAATTAGAGCACCATAATGAATCAAAAATGTATTTTAGTAGTACGATTTTTTTTTCAGTAAGCAGTTCTAAGATTTATTTTGTATGATGCTGTAACATAGAAATTTTAAAGTTGAAACAGATAGCATAATCTTTTTAATAATTTCATTTTTAGGATGTTTAGTGAACATTTTGGGACTAATGGACCATTTCCATGCTACAATTCAAATGAATAGTAGTTTACTCAGTCATCCTGATGAAGTAAGAGACTTGGAGAAGTACATGTTGGAAGAATTGGATTTTATTGGAAAAACTTTGTTAACTTAACAATTGGAAGAATATTATGGTAATATATCTCTCATATCCGCAAGTCCTCAATATAGTATAAATGACATCCCCAACTTAAAACTTTCCACATCTTTCGTCTAATTCTTCAATTTTTCCCAAAATTGATCTTTCCCGATCTTCTCCCTGTATCCAGTGCCGGTCTTAGGTTTTGCGGGGCCCCGGGCGAGTTGTGTCACACTTTACGAAGAAATATGTTGGCAGGTTGAAAAATTAGGTCATAATAGTATAGGTTAAAATGATTTGTCATTTCATTATTATGCATTATAATTGGTCGCCCGTGTTGCCCAGGCCTAAAACCGGCCCTGCCTGTATCTTTGATTTTCTAGTAATTTGATGATGATAATTCACTCAAGTCTCCCTGGTAATTCTTTTTAAATAAACGGCAACACATTTTATAGTTGTTACTGATTGTTTACTCATTTTCATATAACAACTTTATACTATAAGGAAAAAACGCCCTTTCTACGAACGAGTTTAGTTGAATTATCAGTGCCACCAACAAGCCAAGTCACCGTACAACAATAGTTAATCCTATAAAGCCGGGGTTAACTCCCGAAAGGTGTAGAATTTGTTTAAGGAAAATGATTTTATTTGCAGAATGTTAATTTTGGTTAAAAATATTTTTAGACAATTTTTCTGGGGCTGAACATTATTATTTCTTTAAGTCTAATAGTATAACATACGTTCATGCCTTGTTCAGCCCTAGAAAAATTCTCTAAGAATATTTTTAACTAAAATTAACATCATCATCATTAAATCATTTTCCTTAAACAAATTCTACAGCTTTCAGAACCCCCGCTATGATTAACTATTGTTGTACGATGACTTGGCTTGTTGGTGGCACTGATAATTCAACTAATCTCGTTCGTAGAACGGGTCTTTTGTCCTAGTTGTTTATATTACGAAAGCATGAATCACTAAAACTCGAAAAATTTCTACGTAATTCGATAAAGTTCCTTTGAATTCAAAAGAAGTTCCTTTGAATTCGAAAAAGTTCCTTTGGAATCGAAAAAGTTCCTTTGGATTCGAAAAAGTTCCTTTGGATTCGAAATGGTTCCTTTGGATTCGAAAAAGCTCCTTTGAATTCGAATAAGTTCCTTTAAATTTAAAAAAGTTCATTCGAATTCAAAAAAGGTCATTTGAATTTAAAAAAAATGTCATTTGAAAGATATAAGCTCCGACGTAGTATATTCTTACATTTAGCATAAAAGATAAAATAATGTTTGCATACATTAGTATTAGTGAATGATGGATGAGACAGCATTTCATTGATAAATGCATTTCGATGGTTGACATACTTCTTGACTTACTTAGTTGAGTCCGGCGAATATATGAAATAAAATTAATAACTTATATTAGTGTTTAGGAGCTGAATTAATTTTTGCTTTATTTTGCAGTACAATGCATATATAGATGGCGGTGCTAACATTCTAGCTTAGGTGTAACCAATGTAAACCAATGTAAATGAGTAATAGTATAATGTTGTATGTGTTTGTAATAGATGGTAGATATCACAACATTCATATTGATTTAGAAGTAATTACTTTTGACATGTAGTAATAGTATTCTGAAATATGAAACATATTGCACTATTTTTTTCAAACTTCGTATTCCTTATAGGATAAGACCGTAACGAGAACGGAAATCATTCAGTGATATAATAATAATCTTACAATGAAATGAATCTGAAATCTATGCAATGTGTAGGTATGTGTGCTTCTAAATGTCATAACAGGAAAAGAATGATGTTGGGTATGATATTGCCCAAATGATTAGTGCCTCCTTAGGAAATAAGAATTGAATCCGGCAGTTTTGGAAATGAATGCGAAATAATAAGGACAACAACACACCAACCTCCCTTACTTTCTCTCATTCAAATCCACTAACGCATCAAGTTTCATTTGAAATATCAGAGTAATTGCGGAAATAAAATATCGGTTTGGATTAAAACATTGGTTGATGAGGCCCTACACACCATTGTACCTCATCCTCCAATATTTCAATCCAGTTGATAATATAGTAACACAATAAATAGCAATAAATAATAATTTAAAATTGTCATTATTGTCATATTAGTAGGCCAATAATTAGGTCATACTTTGTAGAAATTTAGGGGTTACTATTGTGCTGATATTCAATACAATTTGTAATTGATTAATTATGTGACATGAAATCTGAGCTGGAATTGGTTAGCGAGCTTAAGCTCGCCAACCCCCCACTCAGATTTGATGCCGCATAATTTCAATTATACGAGTAGAACGACCCTACAAGTAGAGGTAGAGTTAGATGGGAGCTATGTATATTGTGACACGAATACATGTTGTAGCAGGGAAGAATTAGAATCGCATCTTGAAAGTTCGCACCAAAGGGGTGGACGTACATGATGACCTTCAAACAGAATGTGAGGAGAGATGATAGATGGACACGGGTTATATTATGTGCAGTAGCAGCTCAACCGTATCTTGTGCAATCAAATAGTTACTTAGAAGAAGAATGCAGGGCCGTAACTAGCCTGTCCCGGCCGTGAGGAACAGTGAGCGGCTATGGGTACTGAGGAACCCCTGCAGATTAAATACCGAAAACACTATTGATGCTTAAATCTATGGTGTTTCTCAAATCACTCATTGCACTCCCTATTAAACTCCGCATTAGTCAATCTTGGATTCAAGATCGAAAATAAATTCATGTGAGGGAAATCAAGGAAATACATTTCTTACATTCATTACAGACATTTCTTCTACTTGATGTAGAAGAAATGTCGTGCCCGTAATTTGGTTTCGGGGGGACCACAAAATTTCATAACTTGATTATTATTAACAATTGCCGCAAAACATTGAGCTAATATAATCAAAATAAAATACAACAAAATCGCGTATAGCGCGAAAACTTTTTCAATTTTGTGGTTATTTTACATTTAAAGACGGTGCCGCAATTTATCTAGCCCTACCGCATGGTACATTGTTAGGTTCAAATTTGGCTATGATCGTAGGTAAAGCGAATAATCTGAGGTATTTCGGCAAAAATCATTCATAAAGTGCATCACAGTCACAGGTCGATCAAATATCCTATTTTCACTGTCATGACAAAGTAACCGGTTTAGGCACCAGCTTTTCAGACAAAAGTGCAGATTCTGTGCCACATATTTAAAATTATACGATTCGAAAAGAAGAACAACCTCCTTAATTACATTGCAAATAGTACACGATTTATAATTGAAGCTACACAAAAATTGAGCAAGTTATGGGCCAAAATTAGTATTAAATGCATCAAATGCACTTGTAGCGCAAAATTTGTAGCAAATCTGTCGCAAATTTAAGCAAAAATGAATGGAATTTGCATTAAAATCGCGCTACGCGCGATTTTTTTGCATTTTTGCACATTTACGGCAAAAATAACCTTGATTTTTGGTTTTGGGAGAATCCTACTAAGATTCTTTACTCAACTAACGATTGGGTTCATAACTGAATAATTTAAACTGATGAGATCACTGTGACTATTTTTACAATTTAATAGACCAGTCATCCTTGCGATCCCGGCCGTTTGTGTCCCGGCCGTGAGGACGTTCCTCACCCCCCCCCCCCCTCCCCATCGTTACGGTACTGGAAGAATGTGAGATGGAGCAAACTCCAAAGTTTATATTATGTGTATACTTGTGACTTTAGCTCACAATAACGTTGTGAGTGCAACATCATAATAATATGCCTACTTCGGTACTTAAAATTTAAGTTTTCAATAATTACTCCAGTAAAACAAAATGGTGAGATGAAAATAAATAAAAATGTTAATTTCATGAATTACAAATTTTATTTCCAAATTATATGCATAACAATTAGTATATAAATTCTTTCATTGGTGGTTTCGGTTTTGTGACCAAAACATAAATCTTGTTCAGCTGCACGATAATATCAGGAATTTCTTTTGCGTCTAAGTTGACATGCATATATTTGCCATCTGAATATTTTGTACGTTTAATGTGTACAAAAGTCTTTCCATCCTCCAGGCAGGAGGGAAAAGCCTTGGACGTGGTCTTCTTGTTAGATGTCGCCGGATCCATGATGTAGCTTTCACGGCAGTCAGAATAGGAATAAATGATGTTGCTTCATAATTCGCTACTCGTTTTTTATTCCAATTTCATTCTTGCAGGCAGCTTTTTCTATCATTGTGATTCATTGTTTCCTTTTCATTAAGTTTCCAGCATTCACTGTTTCGATCAGTATTTCTAATTATTGTTGAAATTCTCTCCGATTTCATTGTTGTAGGTGCTAACGTGTTAGCTTTTTGCTATCTTTTTAGTTCATTGTACTTTTTTTAAGTTTCCAGCATTAACTGTGTCTTCACCATTTATAGTTTTAGCCTTTCCTTTTTTCTCCGCATTTTAAGATAAAGGGTTCCCCTTGTCATAAGCGTTGACTTGATATATTCTAAGTTTTATCGGTTATTCGAACTGTATTATTCGGTTATCTGTCGCACAGGTAAAACACTGTCTTTACACTGAGTTTTACATTGGTCTGTGCTACTGGAACGATTTCTACGCATGACTGTAGACTTATATGTACTTCATTGACAATTCTTTAATTATGCGATTTATGATGCATTAAATTAATGTTTCCTTTGGTGCTTATGAAAGTATAATTGTATGAGACAGCTATGTAATGCTGTCTTTAGTGCAATTATGCTAATGTAATATATTTTTGCACTTTCCTAATGCTTGATGCTTTCCTTGATGCATTCTGCTATTTAATGGTATTTAATTGCAGCGTGCACCTTAAAATATGAGGTACCTACCTATTCTAACTTTCTAATCATTTGGTTGGGTGCACCTATTCTAATAAGTTTTCCTCTGGTGCACCTAACAATGTAATCTATAATATGTATTTATTTTTAAGATATAATTTTCATATAGTTGTTTTATTTAATTGTGGTATATTTAAAAGACATAACAGAAATTATGTTTTGAAGTTTTATCATTTATTTTGGTGCATATTTATTTATTTGTAGGATTGCAAAAACAGTAACGCGTGTTTATTTATTTGTAGGATTGCAAAATTAGTAGTGTGTGTTTATTTATTTGTAGAATTGCAAAAAAGTATTTAATGTTCATTTATTTATTTGTAGGATTGCAAAAGTATTTATTGTTCATTTGTTTATTTTTAGGATTGCAAAAACAGTATTTCATGTTCATTTATTTGTATACTTGCATAATAATTGCATACATTTTTTAAATAGTATTTCATGTAACAATAAAGAAATGATTGTATTTGATAATACATAATGGTTGCATAAGGTAGATATAACATAGAAATCTCATCCTGTCGGTATGTCAGTGTCTTGTTATTCATGCATATACATATCATCGCAAATTTTGTAATAGTAGTCAGGAGAGCGTGGTTTGCATTTTTCAGTCCCGTTTTAGTCCATGTCGTCCTCCAGGAGAGAGGCCGCCACGGGATTTCCACCAGTAGGCAAATAAAAAAAATTCCTTAGATTTTATATCTTTAAGATTTCAGCCCCTCACGAATTAAATAGATATAAACATATAATACTTCAAGTATCATCAAGGAAACTGACAGAGCTACAAGCATGAAACAAAAAAGATTGCGTTTTTTATTTTATTTGTTATTAGAAAAACACTATATTAAATTAGTAGATGCCATTTTGACGTCGCATTTCCATCTCTTGCTCTAATATATAATGCTCTGATTAAAATATTACAACCAAGCGCATTATAGACCTCACGAGGTCTTATAGAGCCTTTTGATTTGTCATGTCAAATTAGATATAAATTATGGATTACAAGGGTAATTCATACTTTGTGGTTGACTTTGACTTGTTGACTTTTGTTGTGTTTTATTTCATTTTTAACTGACAGTGTGTTGTCTAAAGCAAGACAAAAAATGCTTTGTGCTTCCATTATTTTACAATTTCATTCAAGACGCGTTAAATATTTGAGTTACCAGGACTCCCTTATATCTGCAACTGTGTACACAGCTACGACAAATAACAATTTTAACTTACTAATAATAATACAATTGGAGCTACAATTTGCTCCCGAAAGCCTCAGAAATCGATACTGTACCGTTTATACGACACTTTATATAAATCGTATACCTCTTTCAGGGTTCCAACTGTCGAGTTTCAATTTGAATTATAGTAAAAAAAAATTAGTCGTACCTGTATGCATAGTAATAGTTAATGTGCCTGGATTGCGTTCGTGATTTTAATAATAAAATACATCTCTTGCATTACATTTTATTATATAAATAGATTGAACGAATTATTGGCAAAGCAAAATGTGTGATAAACAGTATGGTTATGGTTAACAATATAAAAGGTACAACTATATAAAATAACCTATAAAAGGCTACAAATAAATTTAAAAAATAATTAAAGTACTTTATTATTAGTATTTGCTACTAAAGTGCGATCGAAGTTTTACATGTAATACAGTTTTTGGGACATTTTTTCCAAAATAAACATTGTGAGGGTGGCTAAGGATTCTTTTGCTTGTGGATACTCTCTTCTCATTTTGCTGTTCTTGAGCTGTGGCTTACCTCCACGAGACAGAAAAGTGGGCATCATCGTGGTTTGGGAATATCTTTGCTCTGGCGCACCTTTTGAAGAAAATTTGTAAACAAAACTGCAAACTGCTTTATTTTGCAAAACGGGACATTAACATAATGTTTAAGTACCCCTCGCTAGTAAGTTTAATTACTTATAAATAAACACAAGCTTGGCATAATTTCATATATGATACGACCATTGAAAAAATATTATATGATTTGTATGCCAGTCTTTCTAATGGTATTCTATATACTATTTGCTTTCTTGCCACCTGCTTCTGTTACGTTCCTGTTCTTGGAGCTACTTCAACAAAAACATTTCAAGACCCACAGTGTGGAGAAAAAATTAAAAACAGACAACACCTTCTAACTTGCAAAAAATATGAAGCACAATTCCATAGAACTTGTCAACTAAAAATCACTAATACGGCATACTACGCTCTCAGCAAGAAATAGACCTGCAACATTTGCAAAAAATGTGCTAATTGTAATTGTAATAGTACGCTAAAAAGGGTTCAAAAAGGGTTTAAACTGTTTTGCTATACCTTATATTATTGACAATGAATATATTTCCAATAGTTTGCAACAAACAATATCTAGCAGCACAAATTTTAAACAATCACATCCGAATACTTACTGCCAATTCCTTGTATTCAACATTATTATTTTGTTGTTGAGTTATTTTGTAACGATCACACATTTGATGTATTAAGTCGAACGGAAACAAAACTATCAGATAAGGATGACAGTAAGCATTTTGAAATTGCGAATTATATGTGTAGGTATGACAGAAAATCAAGAGTAGGAGGGCGAACAATTATATACCTTAAAAACAATGTTCTATTTGAGAAATAAAATACCAAAGTTGTTTTCCCTAAACAAACAGAGATAACTGTGCTACAAATTCAGCACAAATCGTTAATAATTTTAGTTTTTCTCAGTCTATAGTAGATTCTACACGAGTGACTAGGACCTCCGCTACTATTATTGATTACATGCCTAAATCAGTCGTTAAATAGCATGACACTTCCTATTAATGAAAAAAATGTAACCATGTCATTTTTTCTTGGGATTACTCATGGAAAAGAAGAGGTAAAGAGTAGCTTCCGATTACAGCGACTTTTTAAAAAATAGTGACATGAGTGCAATGAGGATGCAGCAGAAAGGTGAAGCAAAAAAATCAATTGTCAATGGACAATCACATCAGGAGACCGACGAAACGAATAATCAGTACAGGAATGTTCATAATAACCCCGATCGTCCTGTTCACAAGGCCAAAAGTCGATCCGCTTGAGAGTTTCGAACTTCCCAGCGGATCGTCAACAATCCTCCCATTCACTAGAAGACATTCTTAAACGAATTGCCTAGGAACCTGCCGTCAGTACGATGCATGTAAATTCTAAACATAAAACTTCAAGAAATCGAGGATTCATCAATATGAAGAAAATATTCAACGACGGGAAACCCGTAAGCCGCAAACATACAAACAACTTTAATCATTTAAAACTTTCAATTGAGGAATGTTTTCGAAAATTGGCCTGGAATATTTATTTTACAACCAATTCCAATAGTAGAAATAATTCTGAATTTGACTATTGGACATTCAAAGTTATAAAACAGCAACGTGACTTTAAAAATATGATACATTGTGAAAATGAAGATAATATTTTTCCAAACAAAAATAAAGATAATAATGTAATGGGTAAAATTGCACGAAATATTCACCACTATTTGACTTATATATGACGTAGATTTAAAGAGGTTAGCGATTTTTGTACAAATAATAAATATATGATTTTGGAAGCCGATAAGGCAGCAGGGATTTGTATTATGAATAAGGAGTTGTATGACAATGAGGTGTATAAGCAACTGCTAGATTTAAAATATTAGTACCCCTCTACTAATTTACTATTCGAGAATTTGATATTTTTCCACAAGGTAGACCAATCTCTAATACAATTTTAACGTTTAATAAACCTGTCAATTGTTGGACATGTTTTTGCAACCAATTATGCTATAAGTACCTGAGCTCCTTTTAGATTCAAACCATTTGCTAATATTATTAAATAATTTGAAAATAAATCCTTTAGACACATATACTTTAACAACGGTAGATATTGTTGGTTTATACACTAATCTAATAACTAGTGAATGTAAAAAAACATGTGCCTACTATTATAATAAATATAAAAATGAGGTTAATTTTCAACTTAAAGTCACTTTAGACTATAATTACGTAAAATATGAAATTTTTTTTTTTCAATATAAGTAGGAATACAAATGGGAGTCTCCTCTTCATGCAGTATTGCAAATATAAGCGTTTATGAAGAATTATGTAATATGCTAAAGGGTTTATCAGAAATTATGTTCAATCGGAGATTCCTTGATTTTAACGTAGTAAGTAAAAGTACAAATATTATAAACACGGACAAATGGTTAAAAAATATTTTCACACATAAATATCTTGAGTTCACCTTCAATTATGACTCCAAATCTATTAACTTCTTTGATTTAAATATACAATTAGATAACAACAATTGTATTACGACAAACCTTTGTAAATAACCAATGTCAAAACATCATTTTCTTCATTATTATTCTAACCATCCCAGTCATCTCAAAAACTCGTTGCCTCTCTCTCAAGGCTTAAGAATTTTGAAATCATGTTCCTTAAACTCTGATAGAATTTCACAACTTCAAATATTATTTCATGAATTTAATGAACCGTTGCTATCCTGAAAATATTTTGAAATCAGCCATGACTAAGTTGGTAAACTGTAATAGAAATGATAGGTTAATACCTAAAAGCAAACTGTTAATTCAAGCTTTGTCTGTAAATGACCCTGACATATTAAATAAATATATTATTAATGTGTTAAATACTACGGTAAAAATGAAAGAAAATGTTACATTCTTAATATTTCCTTTTTATAGTTCAATGCTTAATTTTGATTATATTATAAAAAACTCACTACGAGAAGAATTAGAGAAATGTAAAAATGAATTATATAAAAATGTAGGTAAAAATATACATGTATGCGGCTCATATAAAAAACTGAATGTCTCGTTAGGTACACTAAATGAGATATTCAGTTCGCTGTGTTATAAATAACTCCAACAGCTAACCTTCAAATTGAATTTCACGCCCATTCATTTTAACCATTCGGCAGATAATTATTCTAAAAATAATGTTTTTAAATTGGCTAATTTAATATTAAATTAATTATTACATTTCAAAAACAGGTAATTAAAATAATTATAGCTTACGAAAATTTATTCGGCCGGTATATAAATCTAAGGGTAATAAAATGGAGGCCATAAATTATAGGCCTATTTCTAACTTCTTATTACTAAGTTGTTCGAAATTGTCATTAAATGTAAAATTACGAATTATAAAGAAAGTAACACTCTTTTAAGTGACAATCAGCACGGCTTTGGAAAAGGGAGATCATTCATAACAGCGCTTACTGTCTTTTCACAATAGGGGTTCTCATGCAAGCATTACAGCCTCATCCTTATAGTCTTCTACGCCAAATAACTTAAATACCACCACGCTTATTCGAGTACCCTCTGCGAAAACATCGTTACAAGAACCCGCGAGTTTCAACTTTGTTTTAGTTGAAAGGAGAACGCTGTGTAAGAATAGGATAGAAGACGAAAAAGTAGCTCTGAGCTACTTCTATGGTTTAAGCTTTCTTCTACGACAGTTAACATGGAAGGTTTTGGAGAGTCGTAGAACGTGCTTACACAAACCGACGTATAAGGATAAGACTCAATAAGACGCATAACGGCTATTCGAGAACCCCTAATTTATTTTTGACAAGCTTGATAACTCTGCTTCCTCCAAAGTTGTTGTTATATTTATCGACCTGAAAAAAGCCTTTGACTATGTATGTCACAATAAATTACTAAGGGTATTGAAAGAAAATTATAGTTTTAGCAACACATACCTAATATTTTTACATATACATAATATTTTTAAATCGAAAATTTGTTATAAAAACTGGTGATTTTGTATCATTGATAAGTTTTTTAATTACAACGGAGGAGTCGTCCAAAGATCCATTTCCAAATTCGTAAATAAATTATGATATATGGACGGAGTGAGCAAATAATAACATGTGAGACCTTTGTTAATAAACTTCCCCACTTAAAAAAAAGAAAATATTATTAAGAAAAGGGCTCACAAGTTAATTTTTTCACATTTTATTTACTAAAGATCATAATTTAATCAAATATGAAACCTTTATCTGATTAAAGAGTTATTCAGTTATAGGGTTTATCAGTACAAAATTAAAACAGGAAGAATCTTACCGTTCATTTTAAATGTGGTATTCTGGAAGTCGTTTGGGAAAGTGAAGGGTACTTGGTACTTTTCCCACGATGCTCCTAAGGACGCATCGCATGCAAACAAACATAATTTTACCGCGTATAAAACGCGGTAAAATGATGTTTGGGAAATTGCGTAGCGATGCTATTCTAGAGGGGAGAAGTATTTTTAATTTATATCAATCTTCACAGGCATTCAATCCTATATGCTAAATTGGTTTATTTAATTTAAACAAAATATTTTAATGATTATTGATTGCAGCAATTCTGGGGAGAACCCTCCCCTCTGGGGATCCCCTTCTTGCCCAGACTTGCAGCAATAAATTGTTATTAATTTGTGCTTTTGCACAATCAAGCTTTCATTTTCAATAGAATTTTGAGAAGTTGGATTGTTCGTGGGGAGTGTATAAAGTATAATTCAAAATACCAAAGCCAATGATGGCGCAAAATAATGAGACCATTAATTAAGTAAAAATATATTACTATATATTATCAATTGGATAAGGTAGAATGGTGTTTAGGACCACAATAACCAATGGCTTGGCGACATACCGACTACAAAAATCCACATTGTATTCCCAAGAACCACATTTGTGGTCCAATGTAAATTTCCCGCACCACATTTGTGGCCCTAGGGTTTCGAAATCAGCAAAGTTTATTATATATAACTATGATGTACAATAAATAAGAAAATGGATTCATTGTTGGCCTTTTATAAGTGCCACATATAAGTGTTTATATCACAAAACATGTAAGTTACATTGAAGTTGTACGAATGTGGTCCACTAAATAACAGCCTCAATTTACACTGGAGGACCACAAATGTAGTTCGTATAGTACGAAACCCAGAATAAGGACCACAATTGTGGTAGAGGAGCTACTACATGGGCAGAAAAACATTTTTAATTTTTAAGAAACCAAATTCTGACGTACTTTCAACTAACATTATCTTGTAAACCAATTCTTTTGTGACAAATACAAAAAATCCCAAGTCATTAGCTTACAGGGAACATTGAAATATTTTTAATCAAAAATGAAAAACCAGAAATGTGATCCAGTGGGTATGTCACGGGTTAATCCAAAACAATATTTTATTTCCGCAATTACTCTGATATTTCAAATAAAACTTTGCATTAGTGGATTTGAAAGTGAGAAAGTAAGGGAGGTTGGTGTGTTGTTGGCCTTATTATTTCGCATTCATTTCCGAAACTGCTGGATTCCGTTTGAGCGAATTTATTTACAATGTTGTTAACGCCTTCGTCTGATGATTCAGCATAAAAAATACATTTATACTTTCTGGCAACGCCTTTCTAAATTTAAGTTTAATTGAAATTGCTCCATGTCGTGATGGGTAAAATGCATCTCTTACATTACGAAAGTTGTATACAAACCTGACTTTGCCCTCTTTGTATTGATTATCACTTTTATTACTAACATACACTCATTACTGTTTGCAGTCCCTAAAGATTCAAATAGGGACATGTAGGCTTCCACCCACATAGTTTTGAAAATCTAAATCCATTGATTGAAAGACGTGGTTTTCTCCATTCTATGTAACACTTATATTTGAAACGTCAAAATGTTAATCACCATAGGATGTAGGTCGTAAGACCCATGAAGAGCTTTGCTTGATACGAGGGCTAGTATAATTCTGTCGGGTAAAAATCCAGTTAATAATGTTTCATTTGTATGTTGTAGCTGTCATATTGGAATTGCATACGACTTTATTTCAAATTCTTTTTAGGGATAGCAAATATTATTGCCTGCATTCCATGTTTGAATTTGGTTTAGAGCAACAATTGGAAGAAGTGCATATTTCTGAACAGTCTAATTTTTTTGGGTTTGCAAAGTGCAACGTCAGTTCCGGCTATCTGCATACAAAACTCATCTGAAGCGCGATGAAGATCAATCCGTAAATCCAATCCATTCAATCTTGACTGATTGAATAGCTCAGTATGTGGTCTGATTATCGATTCAAATTCTTTATTTTTCTCAACCATTTCTTTTCTTTTATTCTATCCAGCATTAATTATTGAATTTTCACTTTCTATTTTAGTCATCAAGCAAACATTCATTAATGTCATCAATGGACATTAAAATTAACAATCGGTTGTTTGTTGGGGACATTTTTGAGGTTTAATTAAGAGTATATTGATGCCTCAAAAGATATTTTTATTCCCATCAATATTCTCCACCCCATTCATTATTTGGAATCATTGCAGATTCCAAAAAAGTGAAAATATTGACGTACAGTATAGCGGTATCACGCTAAGTCTTCTCGCAACAATAGCCCATAGTAATAACACAAAATACTATGGGAAACTTTAGGTGTTTTATGTCTAACCGGCGAGAAGACTTCACTTGAGACCTTTATACCATTCTCAACACTACTTTGAATGAATTTCTTCAACATTGGAGTTAATGATTCCAGGCTTGATATGGAAGTTCACATTAGTTAGTTGCAGGCAATTTGTACAATTTTTTTCATATATCTATATAATATCTATATAATAATTTATGTCAATATTTGTATATATTCAGCTTGGGAGATTGTTGCGTGATCACACCTCTGATGTCGATTCAGCTTTTTGCAAAGTCGAAGAAAAGGACTATAATACCTGCTGTGGATATTGAGAATGGTGTTGCAATGCCAAAAACGTTGGTGGCTTCGAAAAAGTGTATTATTAATTAAGCGCATGAAATAATTTGTTGGAGAACTGAGTTCGAGTTGAGTTTGTGCGTGCAACTCAACTGCGGTTGAGTTCGAGTTGAGTTTGTGCGTGAAACTCAATTGAGGTTGAGTTCGAGTTGAGTTCCTTCTCCATGCACAAATTTAAATTTGAGTTGAGTTGAGTTCGGCAGATGCGCCCAGCTATGGTGTGGTGAGAGATGTATGTGTGGTGAGAGATGTGTGAGAGAGATGTGGACTGTAATGTAGTACAATTCATAATAGTCACTGTAATGCGCTGTACCTGTCTACTGTAACGCTCGGCACTTGTGTGAGTGACTAACTCTATTCGCAGGCCAATAATTATAATATTGTCACGGTACTGTGTAATTCAGTACCGTGAAGAATTACATGTACGTAAGTCATTAGGGAAATAATATTTAATATTTCACATACGCATTATTATAAAAAAAGCATCCCATGTTAATAATTAAGCATAACTTTAAGATTTGTCAACACACGCGAAGGGTAGTGTTACAAGAAGCACAGAAGTAGATAAGGTAGTAGGATGGGCGCATAAAACACTAAATAATGCAAAATAACCGAATTGATGCTAACACTGAAGAAACCAATACCATGACAATATCAATGTAGTAAAATACACTCCGTAGTTAGGTTAACAATTTATTTTGTCTTTAGACTATACTTTACCTATAAAAAGCACTGTTATATTTATGTACATGTATATTGTATTTATTACTATAAAACTATTATATACTATAAAACTGAAAAATGTATGCAGCAATAACTAAATAATGGTTTTTTAAAACGCATGAGGAACATTGAGGAGCTTGGACATGAACCAAAGAAAATAGATACAGTACAGTAGAAGAATCGGCGAGGTAATGCATTAACTAAGCTCTGGTGTGTGAAATGTATTACTCCGTTAAATTGCAGATCTCGAGCTGAGAACAAATCAACTTCGCTCCTATCCAACAATCAGCTTCGCTCCTACCCAACAATAAGCCTAGCTCCTACCCAGCAATAAGCTTCGCTCCTATCCAACAATAAGCTTCGCTCCTACCTAACAATAAGCTTGGCTCCTACCCAACAATAAGCTTCGCTCCTACCCAACAATAAACTTCGCTCCTACCCAACAATAAGCTTCGCTCCTACCCAAGTTGCTTGTTTTAGTAGGAACTATGTCAAGCCCTGTAGTAGCGGGCGTGAATAACGGAAGAGAACATGTGATTTGGCTCCACGATTTCTTACACGGCCTTGCGGCTTTTTCTACTGTACTGTATCTATTTTCTTTGGACATGAACAACTAAGTAAGGAACGCCAGAATGAATTATTAGCACACCCTCAGATTTTACTATTGATTATTTAGTTCCCCATTCTTTTTATCTTTCCAGTGAATTTCGATTTTCAATAACTCCATGCTTTTTTCATGTTCATTGGAATTCCGATTATCTTTCTAACTGTGCAATTCATTTTGGAAGGTAATCTTTCTGTTGATGAAGTTAAAGAGAGTTGGACAAAGGTATGCAACAAATTAAACACAAATGGGGAGTTACAGTATCCTGAATTGCAAGATTATCTCCATTATTTCGGGGAATATGGTTTCCGAATGCCAATTAAAAATTTCGACGCTAAAAATTACATTCATTGTCATGCAGAGCCTGGGAATTCCATGGTGGACAAATTAAAGCTATTGGAAATTAGAAAAAAACTTCACGCAACACTTTTTAAAAAACAAGGTCCCCTTTGGGAAATCACGATTGTAAATAATTATCGACATAATAATTCTGAACATAATCCTGAGTGCACGGCTCTAATATTCAAGTTTCGTCACACGTTGTCCGACGGGATTGGCGCTGTTAATGTCCTTTACGCTAATATTGGGGGATCCCCGCCATAGCTTTCAAAATTTGATAAAACCACATGCATTTGTAAATATCTCAAAGTTTTTAGATTTTTTTATGGGTTTATTATAGCATTCATTCTGCTGTTCAATACAGTGTAAAATTCTATATACAGTCGTTCTTTTTTTTCAATACACAGGACTGGCATGTAAAACGACAAAAATTCCAACCAGGTTTGAATTGTGGTTGGCAGAACCCATCAACAAAAAAATATTTAGAGAAATTAAATCTGTGTGCAATATTTCTACAATGAGTGTTTTGGTAAATGTCGTTGCTGGTGGTATGAGAAGAATGATGTTGGCCAAAGGATTAAAGCCTCCTAAAGATATGAGAGTCTCATTTCCATTACATGGATCAAACCATCCGGGAACTTTAACAAACCGAGCGTAAGCTTTTTAGTCATAAAATAATATGCATTAGGCTACTCCATAATCTGCTGGATGACAAAATGTTTGCTAGTATCTTTAATTTTATGAAATGAAAGCAAATGAACTATTTATGATGTTATATACGGCAATCAAAATCAATAGGCCGCTTTTGATTATTAGATGTTACTTGACCACAATAAGTAAATTAGGGATTTCAGGTTTAAATTGTACAGGGTGACCCATTAATTAAGGAAACTCTCCTCTTTTACTCCCCAATGGAGAAGGTGGCATATAATGTATATAAAATATATTAAACGATGGTCTACAACTCCATCTTTCGAAAGTTAGTAATTTCATGTTTCAATTTTTAGTACTTTGCAAAATATCTGTGTTTGAATGAACCCACTTTTACGATGACGATTTCCCTACAAATACCTATCGTCCTGCTATTTGAAAAACAGGCGACGCCCCCTTCGGGGGCCTGGAATTCCGGCTTTGGTTTATGAAATCCTCTTAGGGGGCTTAGCGAATTTCTGTAAATCCGTTTTAAGTTTTGGAAAATTCCCAAGGAAATTTAAACGCCAAGACCAAGTATTCCGACAATATTTTCATGAAAAGCAGCCATCGTAAACGTGATTTATTTCCAACTCAGATATATAATAAAGTACTAAAAATAGAAACATTAAATTACTACTATTCGAACGATGGAGTGTTAGGCCATCGTTTTTTATATATACATAATATTCCACCTTCCCCAATTGGGAGAAAAAGAGGAGAGTTTGCCTAATTAATGGGTCACACTGTAGATTACAATAATACATTAGTTTTTGTGCTTTATATGAGCACGGAGATATTATAAATGAGTAAATTTAAGTAGTGCGCGGCACTGGCATTTTTCTTTAACCATTTCTGATTGACACTGTCATAAATACGTTTAGCTGTGAAAAATATAGGATCGAAAACTTCACAAAAATTATTATATAAGAACATTTTAAAACCCAAGGGACACGTGTATTCAATTTTAAAGTTAATTAAAAATCTAAATTGGTATGTATAATTATTTTAATACATTCTCTTCACAATTGCATTTAATTTTTACAGGTTGTTGTCTGTGTTTCGAGTTCCATTGACAATTGATGATTGCAAAAAAAGGATTGTAGCCACCGACAGAAAAATAAGATCTTCTTTAGTCAATACAATTTTAATGAAATTTAGAAATACAGGGTGTTTCATAAATGAGACGAAGTTTTCAAAAATTAATATCTCATGAACCAGACAGAGTTATGATTTGGGATAAATATCAATCGAAAGGGGAGACTTCAACGTTCATTTTCATATATGGGTTGTATAACTTTGATCAGTTTAAGGGGTCGGGATAAGGCTTCATAA
>JAQFYB010002022.1:0-27575 GCA_034694085.1 Pogonognathellus longicornis | reverse complement strand
AATTTCATTTATATCTGTGAAATTTTTTTGGGCCCTGCGCGCATTTCATTTGTTTTTTTAACTTGAGGCTTCTCATACACGCAAGCACGCGTTTGGATATTTGTACAAATAGTATGTTGTAGCGGCATAGGGCTTTACAAGCATTTTGTTGGCTATACAATGGAATATTATCGGCTATGAGTCTCATTGTGTTAAAAGTGAACATGATCGTCCTGCCTGGTGCATATTAGAGTACAGCGGGCCAAATACAGTTGTGCCGTTACGTTGTTGGTGGGCGGGAGAGGCACAAGGTACACATAGGCTATACATTTGTATTGCTGTACACACGGGTAGGAGAGCCTGGCTAATGTACTAGGATGGCTATGTAGAATATATATGGTGTATTATTTTGTATTGTAAGTATATGTAAGTGAAGTAGTGGAGTGTTCGTCAGTAGTCGATAAAATTATGTAGGAGAATGCAGTTGGTTCGGTTCGGTTGTTGTGGTTTGGTTTTCGATGGCTTGTGTTTTGTTTCCATTGTCTTTTCTCCATACACAACTCACAATGCCTACACATTATACAATGCACTGCTCCCACCACTACACAACTCCTCTGTACTTTCCACAACAATAATGTTCTGTGCAATAACACCGCTATGCTATGCCAGTCTTATCATCGTTCCGTGTGTTCCTCCTCTTTCTCTCTCTCTCTCTGTCTGTCTGTACGGATGGAGCACACAGTAATGTGATTTTCTATTAGATTCCGTCGCATGTACTATTTCTGTGTGTAGGATGATGATGCATGAGTCTTAATGGTCGGGTGCGGGTGGGATGTGTGTGTAATGCTAGTCTATGCACCACTACTGCATTAGTGATCGGTACACCTACTATTTCTGTGTATGTACTTTCTTGCTTAAAGAAAATGGCAACGGACAATATGATAATAATAATATTTCTCCGAGTATATGATTGCGTATCGTGTCTAAGTGCAAAGAAAGTAAAGCATTGCATTAGGGAGAACATAGAGAAGATTTTGAGTATACAGACACAGAACATGCCGTGCATCTCTTTCTCCTCGTCGTCCATGTCTATGAATTTCCTTATTATGTTACTGTATCCATTACACTAATATGTTCCACTGTATTAGAATGTGCACTTTCTTCTTCCTTCGTTACCTTTCCAGTCCCAGTGCTCCGTAGCACAGCCCTGGCAGCGCCATTACCTTACAACTCAAAGTTTTTGTTTAACAAATTCGATTACAACATTCGTTTCGTGACTGAGAGCATCATAATTACTTACTAAATTCTTTTTCAACTTCCCTCCATGTACATGTGTGTATTGCTGATATTATTCTCTTTTTAACCGAACTTTACCCTTCTACCATACACTTACTGCATTTCTAATGCATACAAATAATGTACTTTTCTATTTGTCTAATCGAAAAAAAAATTCTAAGGGAAATCCAGAACTGTGAACATTATAATAAGTGTGTGTTGGGCTGGCAGTAACATTAAATTCTCCCTTGATTTCGCTCGTCTTTAATCTCTGATAGCTGCACTTATTCTACAAAATGTAAAGCATTTCTAGTATTCTATACACATTAGACTTGTGTGCTAAGTATTAAATTTTTATATAGAAAAGTGATTACACATCTATAAAGGCTCATTTTTGAAAAAACCTCCAGTAGGGTGTTTTTCTCTGTAAAAGTTGGATCATCCAAGATTTACTGAGAAAAACACCCTACTGTCTGAAGCGTTTTTTCAAAAATGAGCCTGTGTCCATACCTTATATAAAGCTGTTTAAACACATTGGGTATAGCTATAGTGTGTGGAAAATAGACTTAATACAAGACTAAAAGGAAACGAAATAGGTTTTTGCTATTGAGTTGGTAGAGAAGTTGAGATGCAGCTAGGTCTGTGTGCACGGCTAGCGGGTGGGTATATATGACATTTTGTAATAATATTTTATCTCTTCAACGAGACGGAAGGAAACTTTGAGACTGCTTTCAGTACTGGTGATGTTTTGAATATGTTTGAGTGAATATTTATTATGAAAAAGTAGAATCAGAATTGAAGCTATGAGCGCAAAGTGTATAGTTGAGTCGGGACGGGAGGGACTATGATAGGATGATGAGTAAGGCAATTCAGAAGAAAAAGTTTGACGACGACGAGGTGGCTGTGTGTAATGGAAGCCTTCTTCTATGTACTGTGACATCAGAGCGAATGACTGTATAACTTATTTCGCAAGAATTGAAAAAGTAGCCTGAAAGGAGAGAGGGACATAAACGAGACGGTTCCAATGTTCTGCAGCACTCCCGTCTCAATTCAATATCAAGCCACTCTAACTTTTCCCTCCACAACTTTCCACCACTATTTCTTATACTATTAGCATGTACTGCAACTAACTCGCCCTATAACATTTTTATTCTCTTTCTACGATGTTCTACATAAAAATTCTGATTTTGTGATTGTGTTCCTATGTAAAATATAAGTGGTAAGTGGAAAGGAGTGTTGTGTTCCTGTGTAGAGTTAGAAAATGCTTAACAATATTGGAACGATAGCTCGGAAACATGACGGAGACATTTCACCAAGTATCTATCATCCATCCACCCAACTATTATGCACCACTATCTTATTTCCATTTAATTTACATGGCCTTTCAAAAAATCAGTTTCATATTTCCCTAATTCTATTGTAAAATTGGAGTCATGCTAGGTCTTTCATTTAATACAACCATTTATCAAAATCAATCATCAATGAATTGTGGGTTCATGATTCTCTAGACTTGCTGGCTCTAAGTCAAATATGCTACAACTTTTACTACAATTTAATACCTGTATATTTATCTAAAATATTCAACGGAAAATGCCCAAATTAATGCAGACAATATTGTTATTTTCATTTCTCTCTCAAGTATTTTATTACGATTTTATTTTGGTTTTGATCAGTTTAAAATCTTCCAGTCTCATCATAAATCTGTTTATTCACAGTAAGGAAAAATGCATGAAGACCGACACTCGATTTACACAAGTTGATTATTGAAATTTGGTCTACTTCTTATTCTTGGTTAATAACAGTAAATGCGACGCAAATAAGTTGACTTTAAAAATAGTGGTTTGTGTTGAAGGGCATAAAAAGGCGAGACAGTGTGACCGTGAAACATGAGATGGATGTTTGTACTTGTAATATTTTGGTGAAGCGTATGTGTTTTTGTGCCGAGTCCACCCACTCAGCTCAAAGTCTGAATAAAAACAAGGGATGGTGTAGCAGAGGTTTGTTGGTCATATAAATAAATGTCTGTCTGTCTGTCTCCCACTTGAGTACTTTGACTCCTCATATGAAAGAGTGCTCTTTCTCTTATTCCTTTTTCCATATGAATTTAGCATTTCATTGCCATATGTGATGTGGGTCCAAGTTTCACTTCAGTGGATGGCAAATCTGAAATAACACGTTTCGTTAGTTACATAATATAACATTTTGTGTGTGTGTGTGTGTGGAATTTGTGCATGTTGTTTGTCAGTGAGCGAGGAACAGGACGTTATAGGTTTGCTGTTCCAGAACAAGAGAGCATTGCTCAATGAGATCCATTCCATTTCGATTGAATGCTATTTCAGAAATCACCACAAGCAATGCAAAATGCCAAACGGAGACAACGACATACACAGAATATATATAGTGTGCATATGTGTGTGTTTGTCTGCACACACACATACATACACACATCACGAACTATTTACACACAGAGATGCATGAGGGATAGGTAATAGTAATGATATGATGATGAAAAGAGAAAGAAGTGGAAAGTATGCAGCATATGTTTGTATACCTATGCATGTAGACTTCTAGTTGTTCACTGCATCTGGAGAATAGCTGCGTCGTTGACTCCATCGCATCATTTCGACTTGAATGTTGAAGCAAAAACTGCGTGTGTGGTAAAAGTTAGTTTGGGCAAGTTGCTATATGAAATAGTTGGAAGTATAACACACAAAAACCAGACTCTAAGTTCTGGACGTGCTATATGATGTATACCTACAGCTATAGGTTTTTATTAGACATGTGTATGTATTCTGTGCTACAAATACACTGTGTAATATTAGTGCTGTTGTGTTTGTGTGGTAGTTACCTCTTAGAACAGTTGAACTTTTCTTTGTCTGTCTTTGGTGCATTGGTTCCTACGTAGAGTTCTATCGTAGACAGACATGGCTATTATTGTATTGTGCTTACTTTGTCCTTCGTGTATAATATTTATGTAAGTAATGCATAGGTAGTCAAGTGAAGGAGTAGTGCCGGTATGTATAGTATGTGTGTAAAGCGTAGGGAGTAAAGCTTTAGCCAAAAAAGCATATAGGTATGAGGAGTATAAGTAGGAGCTGAATGGCTGACTCGCCAGTCCCAGGCAAAAGATGCATCAAGAAAAATGAGAAAAGAGCGACATTCCACATATTTGCTATCCATGCACACATGAAACCTTTTTGCAATTCTGACGTCAAAGTCAAAGTGAAATGCTTTTCATCTGTCGATTCATGATTTTCAATTTTCCTTTTCCGTATTATGTCCTAGAATACATGGAGCACTCTTACTTCTCTGTCCCTCTCTCAAATACTTGTTTCCCTCATTACTCTTTTCCTCTCTCTTTCTTATTTTTTCTGTCTGTCTGTCTGTCTCTTTCTGCTCTCTCCCAGCTTTTCTCAACTCCACTCACTCCTGTTAATCATTTCAAGTGTGCAGTATATAGATCCCGTGATTTCACTTCGAATTTCCATAGTCTGACTTGCAGATAGACTTAGACGCAGGGCCCAGCAGTACACGGCAGAACACAATGAGCACTTTTGCAGCAAGTGGTTCGCAATTGTGAAAGCGGAGGGTGCGCTGCGGTATTCAAAATTCAATCGTCCTCTTCACTCTTTTTCTCTAGTGCTCCTTTCCAAGCTCCAATTAATTTAGCACATTTTCCTACACTCGCTCTTTTCTCTCGTCTTGGATTCATCCAAGAGTATCTCTCTCCAACTAAGCTCCTATAAGTACAGCCACTCTACAACATTCATTTTCCCTGGCAACACACTCTCAGTCTCAACTCCTTCACAAACCTCCGTCCAAAAGAAACAATTACTTTTTATTGCCCGTATTGTTTAGAGTTTATTTCACTGGAGTGTGGCTGCATGTGCACATGCAAGTACACGAGTACTCGTTTTTTCTCCACTTCCTCAATAGCTCTTCTTAAAAAACATCCAGGGCAGTTACATTCCAAATATCAACGTTTTCTATCTTAGAAACAAGGGGACATTTATCCTTTCGAAATATTTTTTTCATTATCTTCAATTCAAACAAGAATTATTTGCAAAACTACAATATTTCATTTCTGCTTGCATGGTTTAGAAAAAACTAGTTCTACGAACTCTATGTTAGGATGAAATCCGTTAGGACGCTCAGACTCTATCGTCCTACTCTACCAATCAATTACATTGCCTTAATGCGTAAAGCATTACAATTTACACTTTTTTATTTATTTGCTCCCAAGTAACCCAACCAACAGCTTTCATTAGCTTAAAGGATAATCTTAAATGCTTAGATGTTTGATAGCGTTTGGAAAACGTTTTACGCATGTATAGTTTATGATTGAAAGTGGGCGCAAACTTAAAAGTTGGCAGCTTAAAACGTAAAAATTATAATTTAAAGTCTCCCCTGTTTTAAGTTAAAGTTTAGAGCATATAGTTAGCGCCTAGCGCTACCGTATTACTAGAACTTAAAATTAAGACAGAGGAATTGCTAATGCGCATGTTTAAGACCTGCCAATAAGTATTCTTGAGCCCGCCTAAGTTTAACTTTATAAGAAACCAGGTAGTAAAAAACTTTTAAGTGAGGCAAAGGTAAAACTCAAATTATAAGTCGTCCTAAGAGTAAAACTGAGCGTAAAACTGAGTCAGGCGTAATATTTTAAGTTTTCAATTTTAAATCGCTCATTTTTAAGTTTGCGCTAACTCTCTGATATACTTTTTCACCTGGCAAGTTTGGTGGATCGGATGCAAGAAATCATTGTCATAATAGTTGAGGTCTTATAGGCAGCTCTATTTGTATAATAATTACTAATTACCTAGAAATAAAGTAGAAGCAGTTCTCGGAAAACGTTGTCATCCAATGTAGAATGTTAAGTGCATAAAAGCCTGCAGAAACTGAATTCCAGAAAAAATGATTTGTTTGTCGAAATGAGATTGGTTGGTGGAATGTTTCTCATTGTGTATTCAATGACCTAATACCTGCGTTTACGAAGGTTATTTTTAATATTTGTGACTCGGTGCCGAACACCGGTGACTATAAACAGACGGGTTAATATTAGAAAGGCTTGGACATGCAAATGGAAAAGTGGGAGAGACGACGGGAAGGAGCGTTTAAATATTTGTTAGAAATGGAATTGATTGCAAGAATGAAGGACGGACAGGACTGGGCAATGGCAATAAAGCAAGGATAATACGTTTAGATGAATAATGTGTGCGGGAGTAGAGTACGTTGTACATAGTGCGTGTTGTTGTGTGCACTGCACGCTGTAGTCTGTCAGTTCAGTTGTTAATATGTGTCATTGTGCTCCACTTACGTTTTGCTATGACTTACTATTACTATACCTCGAGTTACTACGACTATTACGAGCCAGGCAGCTATGAAAGTCTTTGTAAGTGTGTAAAAGTATGAGTAGCGACCTACCTACCTATAGGTACGAATTTGGGAGGGGGCATATATTATAGTGTGCAAGAATGTTGGTACTAATAGAATAAAGACTATCAATATCAAAGGCTGTGGGAATAAATTGACAATAATTGCTCCCGATGGAATTAAAGCGTCCCGTGTGGAGCATCGTGTCAATTCAGTCGTAAAAGCTTTTGATTTCACTTCAGTATTTCCTAAAATGGCACATAAAACGGATTTATGCGGGATTTATGTTTTTTCTCTGCAGTTGTAAATCTGTGTATGCAAAAAGTCTGTCTGTGACTGTGACTCTGACCAAATCAAGAGCAGCGTGTTGTACATCCACTCAGACAGACACACTTGACTGAGAAAACAGAAAGGAGTCGCTGTGTAGGAAAGAGTGAGTGCGAGTGTGTGGAAAGGAAGTGAATAAAATAAACGACGACTGGAAGAAGAAAAGTATTTTTGTTGAACATAGAACACGATAGATGTACAATGTATTTAGAGTAGAGCTTTGTACAGTTCCATACATCCACTCCACTCGTCCACCGACACATTTCTTATTGTTCATTCCCGATGTGGGAATGATGAAGACAAGACGACAATGACAACATGACGGGAGCAGATGAGCAAGAATATCGCAATAACCAATTCCTTCTTTTCTTCTACAATATTTTAGATATACCTACCTACCAAAAATATCACTTATTGTCTCTTCCAGCGGAAAAGTCCATCTGTGTTTCTGTCAGTTCACTCCTTCCAAGTCACCAGTCGCCACATGCAATAAAAATGAATCTCCACACGTTTTTCTTCACCTACAACAATAAATAACTTTTTCCTCCCTTTATTCTAATTTTCCATAAAACATAAAAGTCTATATAATAGTTATACCTAGTTAGGTACATAGGTACTGATATGTCTGTAACTTTCTTCTCAACATGCGTCTTGGAATGTATTGGCTGTCTTTGAAGACTATGTGACATTCATGGCGCGATTGCCTTTAGGGAAACTACTTTTGTGGATTTCAAGAGAAATTTTGTTAGGTAATGTCGTATTTTGTGAAATTTGTTTGAGAGGGGGGTCGAGGATTTGTGTTGGGTGGTGTGTGTCTGTTCAAGAGAGAGTTGAATGGGAGTTATAATATTTATGTGAATGTGAGTAGGGACTGGAAGCAGGCGTGAAAAAAAGTCGGAAATACGGGAATTAGATTCCCTGGGAGATTGGTCCCAGACCCCACCCGTCCCCGCAGGGAGCGGCGTAAACCTATGGAAATTGTGGAACTCCCCCCACCCCAGAGGGGTACGGGGGAAAAACCTTTGGAAATTGTTGTAATTCCCCTGCCCCCGCAGGAGGCGGGGCCAAAACCTGTTGAAATCGTAGAAATTGTTCCTCCACCTCAGAAGTTTTGGCCGTGGAAATTTTGTTTTTGGGATGCCTGAGTGGAAGTGTGGAGTGGTAGACGGAGCGTGAGTTGTGAAGGTAGTTTTTGAGGGAGTATAGGGGAGTAGGTAGGTATGCGGAATAGAGGTGGATTGGTATGGTGTGGTGTAGTATTGAGTGTAGTGACTCGTTTCTACTTTACATTTGCTACATTTCCTGTTGTCGTAACTCGTGGTGTAAGTGAAAGAAGAGAAAAGTCCTTGAATTCTACGGACGTTGAGTCTGAGCTGACTTTCTTTTCCTTGCCTCAACTCGACTCGAGTCAACTCAACTCAACTCAACTGGATTCCATTCAATTGAATTGAAGAGGAATTCGATTCAACTGAACTGAACTGAAGTTAACTGGTTTCTATTTGGGAGTTAAGTTGAAAGTGCCTGCGAGGAGGATGCTGGTGGGGCTATGGATGTCTATAAGGAGTTTGGAGAGTGTGGAGGAGTCTGGAGAACGTCTCCACACGAAGAATAAGGAGAAGGAGACACTATACGTTGTTGCATGAAGCTGGAGCCTGGACCGGGTGCGGGTGCTTTTCTGCTGTTATGTTGAGTGAGACACTGCACCCACAAACCATTATTTGCTACATACTGCTCCTATGGTAGTGCCAATGGCAATTTCCCCTCAAGCAGGGACCCTTTGGCTTCCCTTCCAATTTAATTATGAATATAACGGCGAGAGATGGCCAAAAGTTTGTGGTTTGTGTCGCCCCTACTTTAAATTACAGACGAGTAATCACAACTCGCTCCGTCCACAAAAAACCAACTCCACATTCTTCATTTTTATTTTCTCACAAAGTCACAAACTTTTCATCTCTCAAAACTCCACTATCACAAAAGTATATAGAGATACATGCCTCTGAGTCCGCCTCGTCTTCAAGTCGTCTCTCCTTCAACATTCTTTTCTGTACATCCAAAAACTCATTCTTCCTCAACACACCACCATGTACTTATCTTTTCCCTAAATTTCATCTCTCTCTTCTCCAACCACAATGAAACTAAAACCCATTCATTCCAATTCCCGCAAACCTATTTCGTTTTACGTCTTCACACCTTCAATTTTCTTCACAAGTGCTCATGTAGTCGTCGAGCAGAGTCACTAAAATAGACTACATTATGTTTTGAATCACACTTCAACAACGCATTCTCCAAATATAATTTATGTAATGTCATCCCAAACTTTTTTAACGCAATGTCAACGAAACATTTTCATTTCCTTTTCAAAAATAAAAAATAAAATAACTGTCAGGAATTCTCTGAGTGAGATTTTAATGCTGAATTGTGAGAAATTTTAATAAAATAAAAAAAATGTGCGCGTTTTGTTTTTGGTACACTTTGTGTGCACTCTGTGTGCAAAAGATTTTGAAATATATTGCAGCAATTAGGTAAATACACTCTGTGTGTGTATTTTACAGTCTGAGGATTTGTGATATGATAGGAATAATCTGGTTAACAATCTGCATTTAAAGTAACATGATTTGCATAATGTCGCGTTAGGCTTAATGAGTGTACATAAACTGCATGTATAGTTCCTAATTGTATTTGTACAAAGAGCCATAATGCTTTTATGTTGATTAGTGCGTGTGATTTGGAGCTTCTGACAATTTGTGTGGGTTTATTTGATGCCGAGTGTATGTCTTGTCTGATTGCAATTTGATGATCAATAATTCAGTGAAGACGAGGAGGTTGTTAATATTGTTTGTGTGTGTATGTGCGTGGGTGGGTGGCATGGGAAGGATTTTGCTAAGAGATGCAATAAGCGTAATGATTATTCAATTTGGGTATAATATGAAGAGTAGTGTGTTGGAGCCTTGAGCCAAGGGATGCAGAGAGCCGTAAGATTAGACTTTTGGTTGGTTATTGAATTGCAGAGTGAGAGAAAAGAGACGAGAGATTTCCGAGAAGCTGTTGAGAAAGGAGGGAGTAAAGGAATCGGAGAAGTAGCAAGAAATCTGAGATGCATATTATCAAGACTTATTTTATGGAGGCTGAGGATTAGAGATATAAGTAGGACAGACCCTTGCACATACAAATGCATCCACCATGTATACCCGGCTGCATTAAGAAATACATACAGACACATACTATAATTATTATTATTATCATTATTATTATTACTATTATTATTATTATACTTTAGTCATATAGGAAATTTTACGTACATGACTGCAGCTTTTTTGCTGCTGGAGAAATCAGAGTTTTACAAAAGAAGCAAACTTGATTAGAGAGAATTAGAGAAAGAGTTCGAGTGAGAGAATGAAGAAAGAAAAAACGTCGAGGAATTCCAAGTCTGGAGTCTACAAGTAAACAAAAAATGTGTAGCAATCTATTAAGGAAATAATGGAGCATTTAGAAAAATCCGGGGACTGGAGATAACCCACGTATTCACTTATTAATGAAGTCCCTTGCTTTTCCAGACGCACACCAATTTACTTGCACAACTGCTTCGCTATTGTTATTACCAGGATTAGAAGTGTAAAAGTTACATTATAACCCTCTTAGTGTGTGTAGACATGTTCTATGTGTCATTCAGACTGCGTACTCCGTATAAAATCCCATACAACACTACTAAGGTCTTAGTACAAGTTCATTTCCAAAGGTACTTACTTAGAGCCCATAACCATAATAGGTAGCTCACAGTGATAAGTAAAAGCCATTACACAATATTACTCGCATCGAAACACAACATGTATATATCCCCCACCTTAATAATTAATATGTTTCATTCAACATTTCCAAACGTGACCTGATTGCTCAACCGCTTCAAAATTTACAGCACTAACTGATATCTACGTTTTGCCTTCTTCTATTTTGTAACAACGGAAATATGTAGATAACATTGAAAGTTTAATTCTAATATAAAATCTGCTCAAATGAGATTAGACATTTTGTAGCTTTGTATTTATATTTTAATTAATTGATTCCGAAAACTGTTCTCAAATGAATTCAAACAAAATAGTTGTGCATGTACATATTTCGAAATATCTAGCAAACGTTATAATATAAATATAGGTGTAGAAAACGGAGAAATGAAAAATACTCCGATCAGTGGTGTAAATAGCCGCTATGCATCTTGGACGCAATGGGCCCCCATTGTTCAAGAGGCCCTCAAAATGAGAATATTTAATAAAAAGAAGTCATTTGCCTTAAAAGTTCAAAAATTAGTGAACATTTTTGCCCTACATGCAGATTTGGGCTGAAAAAGCGATTCTTGCATAGGGGTCCCCAATTTTGTAGTTTCGCCACTGGTTCTGAAACTTGTACAAGTACTATAAGAGGGATTTGCAAAATTGAAGGTTTCGTTTTTGGGGGAAATAATTTTGAGATTTGATTTTTTGAAAAGCGATGGGAATCATTCCCACCTCTTTTGATGATTGTAAATGTGTATTTGGCATGAGGTCTAGGATTATAGTTTAATAGCAGTCATAAATAGTTTTGGAGTTTCCTCTGTTACATTATACTCAAGCTTTGGTCTGGTCCTTTCCGGCTGGCTGCTACAATGCAATGGGATATTATACATGGTATGCTGATGATGGTGGGACAAAAGGCTAAAGCTGTGTGTAGAGTGTAGGTAGTGACTGGTAGGAGTCTAGCAGGAGCAGTAGTGTAATAATGGCTTGAATGATTCTCGTATGAGTTATTGAGTTTGGTTAGACTCCCATTTGTGGTTGAGCTGGTTCGCTCGACTAGCGTCGCAAATGTTGGCATTAATCTGCTGCTCCTATTGACTTGGATGTTGGACTGGTTGCTTTGCTGGTATGATGATGGTGGGTATTGGGGAGGCAGAGCTTTGAAAATAGAATCACTACTCGTGAGTATTTTGCCCGTTTATGTGTTACTAACGTAATATAACAATGTTAGGATTAGGAAAGAGAAATATACATTGCATAGCACCCCGTACAGACATGCTCTAATGATATACTCCCAGTCTAATGTATAATGATATATGAATGCCAATTAGATCAAAATTCCAATATGTACTCGCCCGCAACGCATAAAATGATACTATGCACAAGTACCAGTGTAGTAGTCTCCTCTCCGGCTCCCACCCAACCACTTTCGCCCCACTCCCGTCTTTCTGCACGATTAAACAAATCTATCCTGGCTTTGTGCATTTGCCTTCCTTTTTCTTCCTCCCCGCTTTACAACCAGACATTCTCCATGACCCCTACTCTTATTACATTCGAACATATTATAATAATAATAATTTTAATAATAATAATAATAATAATAATAATAGTAATAATAATAATAATAATAAAGTTGCCAGCTCATTCAAATTTTTGCAGCCATTTTGAATTTCTTAGAAAGCGAAAGAAAGAAAGCGTGGGAAGTAACCAAGGCACACAAATTACACATCCTACCTGCAATTTCCTTTTATAGTTTTATTTTATGTTAATAAGTATTTTACAGAGCACGCTTGAGCTACAGTCACATTTCCCCCGATTATATCAGAAAGCTATATTATATTTCCCTATTTCTAATCCACGCTATGGTTTACCTGTAGGTCTCATCTGCAAAACTGCTTTCTGCTTCTCTTTCTGCTTCTCTTTCTCTTATTCTAATGCTGCACACGTTAAAACGAAACAACCTGTGCGAAACGAATTGTTAAATGAGACCAAGTGCACCGTATCTTGATTTAACACTAAATTTCATACTCTCGCTGGGTTTGGTTTAGGTTTATATATTTTATAGGTATTACACTACAACTACAGATTATTAACATTAAGTAACAAACGAAAAAGGATTCAAAGTGATTTAAATTCGACTGTATGTACAAATGCTTTGTCAAAATGCCAAATCCATTCAAACAGATTACACTTGACGGGGATTGAATATTACATAGTCTATACTACATAATATATAAAATATAATTTATTGTATAAAATATTATACAGCTGGTGGAAATCCGATTCTTATTAAATATGCACTTACTAATTCAGGAAATAAAGATAGAATATTTGACAAGTACATTTTCTGGGTTTTAAGTAATTTGCCTTGATGGAATAAAATACTACTACACCCTTTCTATTGGATTCTGTGACTCCAAATTTTTGCACTACTCTCATTCAAAAACACATCTTGTGAATTATTTCAATGTAGAGTTTATAAAGTAAAACATTTTGGATATAACATTTGTAATCATGTTGTGGGTATAAAGTCATTATTAGCAATGATCAGAAGGTTTAGTAAAAATATAATGGTATAACACGGTTTAAATCAAGCAATAGAAAGCATTATAAAAATCGATTACTATATATATCCCTTCATATTTTTATAATTCGCTTCTTTCGATAATAACGATTCTAATTTCCACCATTTCCCTGATGCGTTCTTATATTTTACATACATCTGCTATTTTGATGAAATGTATGCTGGACAGGATTTAAAGCCATTTTCTTTATTGAATGACGAGTATTATTATTGCTCGGAGCGGGACAGGAAGAGACTAAATAAAACGTTGGAATGCTTTGACTTTCTTCACGTTCTCTTCTTCCCTGCAGTCAACGAACCGCTCCTTCCTGTCTGTTTTTTATATTTGTATGACTGCATATACTTATGTAATGCAAGGCCGTATTTAGGATTCCATTTCGGGAGAGGAAAAATACCAACATAGTAAAATAAGTGTTCATTATCGTGCGTAGCGCAAAAAGTTTTGCTATGTTTTGCAATTTTGGTAAAATAACCTCTTTTTTTGATTTTGGGGTGGGCAGTTGCCCTCTTTGCCCCCTAAATACAGCCTTGGTAATATGTAATATCTGTACGCCTATAATATGTAGTATTTAGGTTCATGGTAAACCGCAAAGCATCAAATTTTCACTCATAAAGCATTGGAGGTGAGCCTCAGGTGGAACACCAAACTACTGCTATTGATGATATTGATGTTCTAATAAAAATAATTCATAATATTCTTACATTCTAAATCCATACCACTTCGCCATAATACATACACCATAATCTTCGCTCACCTCTGTCTCGACACATCATCCAATGTTTAGCTCAATGCTTTTGAAAAAAAATTATAATATCAGAATTCAGCTGACATTAAAGGGTCAAAGCATTAGCAGCAAGCTATTATTATTGTTCGAATGATGCTCTGATATAAGCAATTCAATGTTTTGCGGTTTACAGTGTACCTTTAACTTGGAATGTCTATATTATGATGACTGTGTGTGCGTGGTGACCGAAAGTGTGTTTGGTGTGTGTATGTGTGGGGAAGGATTCTTCTTTTGCGGCAAGAAAAGAGGATTGGTAATGTTGAATGTTGGGGAAGTGAGTGAGGGTCGAGTCACACAACACACACAAAGCGAAGGCTGAAAGTCAATATTGAATTAAGAAAAGTTTTTTTGCTGACTTTGCAGTGTCGATTCTGCATTTGTGCTCGATCTCGATTGATAGATACTACGCGATATGCAAACCTCTCCAGTACCCGTTGACAATGACTGCCCGAACGGTTCGGATTATGCTGAGTATGTCCTTTACGTCAACTCTTTACTCTTTCTTCCCCCTGCCCGATGTCCCCTCCATGTAGAAATTGTAGTAGTAGTAGTAGTCGGTGGAAATAAATTGGTAGTGAACGTCCACAAAGCACCACCTCCCGTTCTCCTCCGTCCCCTCCCCTCCCCCCATGTCCTCCTTGTAGCTGGAGCACAGAAGTGTGTTTCCACCCGTAGTAGTTGCATGAGTACTTTCATTCCAACAACTTTCCCGATTAATCAACTTTGACCATTTCCATTGTTCTGCTTACTTATCTTGGGCTCTTATTATGTTCACTCTGTGTATATAGCTGCAATTTGGATTCTTCCGGGATTCGTGTCCTTTCTGCCCATCTTTGGAGGATTTTACACCACCGAAGAACATCGCTATAACAAAACTCAGGTTATTTGATTCGCATCTCATTTCCTTTTATAGCGTCTCCAAATACCGCAAGAAACCAAATTCCACACAACTTTTCCTAATAATAAAACTATAACGACATTCAGAATGACGACGACAACATCCACTCCTACTCAAACTCTCCTCGTTATTAAACAGTTGAAACCAAAACCCCAAAAGATTATCGTTCCACTCCACACGGTCCTCACTCCTAATCCCTACCTAACCATCTCCTACTCTACACATACACTTTTCATACACATCCATCCATATCTTCTCTCAATATGTTAACCACTATAATATTCTAGTGCCCTACTTCATATTCAAATTATTTTCCTCCAGCAAAACAAACCTAAAATGGCTCAAGGACACAGCATACTAAATTTTTTAAAACGTAATAAATACCATTTTAATTGTATATTTCGTAAAATTCCACTGCGATCAATTGAATTCTTTGAAACGTAAGAAATCAATTTTGGAAAGAGAAAGACATACGCAGATATACATATATCTTACTAATATAATTGCATTTTATACATAACGTTAATTCGAAAGAGCATTGAATATGTTGGGTTTCAGTTTTACGTTAATCAACAGTGCTCTTGTATATATTTAAGTTACTTAACCTCAAATTCAGTAATCTATTTAACCCATACATAAGTAACAGAGGAACTATCAATTTATTAATGTGTTTTTATTTCTTCATATAACAACTGTGTTAGCTGTGTGACCAAAATACTAAAAACAGTCAGTCTTTGAACATTGAAGAATTTATTACAAAAATTAGCTACTGTGTATTGTTATACAATTCAATGGACTCTCTGATTGAACTTTTTCAAGACATGCAATTTCACTTTACAATAAATTACAAAATCATTCGTTCTAAAAACATGTTTTAGCCTCAAATAGTTTTTTGCTGCAACATGGCAATGAGGCCAAGGACAGTGTTTCTTCTTAACGCTAAGCACAGTATAAGTTGTAGTAGTGCGTAATTTGTAATCTAAAAAGGGAAAGCGACTACTGAAGTCTGAGTTGATGATAATGTAGTTGAGTGTTACAATTGAGGGTTTGTAAACATTGTAACTAAATTACTATTGGTACAATTGACCGACCATAAAAGAGTTAAATAAGACTGGCGGTGATATGAATAGTACACGAGAGCTAATTATCCACAAACACATCACCGACGGTCAAAACCCGAGCACATCTCTCGGGTTGTAGAATGCAGGAGTAGCATGTTAGCGTCCTTTTCATTTCTTTGTTTATTTCTACGTGTCGGAGTAGGAGAGAATTGGGTAGAGATATCTCTCAATCTTCAACGTTCGTGGTGTCTAACAATGTTTGCCACGCTGCTCTCCGTCCTTTGCCAATTCCCTCGAACAAAGTTTTCAACTTTGCCATCCCTATAAAACACCACACATATTAAATGATGCATACGAAAATTCTATTAGACACTGAGTGGAATCGAACCCATTTCCTTGTTATAATTGTCACGGCACTCGTTGGCATTTCTTTGGATTCCCAATCTCACTTTCATAACTATATAGTCAATAGAGTGAGTCAGAGTATGCCTCCACCCAATATTATTTTATAGTAAGCATATAGCAAAAGCTATCCCAGACGAAGAAGAAACAATCCTACAAATAATTTCTTAACCATTTCCATGATTGCTTTGGATGCTTCAAACTTGTCGAAATGCGCAGATTCAATCCAGAAAGTTATATTGTGCTTCGTATCAATCCAAGAATTCATTCCAAAAGCACAACTACAAGGTATTTCGTTTTTACCACGAATTCTAGACTTTACTTTGCTAAACGTGCACGTAGTTTTATAAAACTACTGTATATTAAATTATGATGATTGGAAATTTTATACTGAGAAAATATAAAAGATCCACCCAAAATTTTATATTACGCCTCGTAAATAATCTTCTTCCATGAATGCTAAACTAAAAAATTCAATCGAAAGTCTTCAGTTTTCACAGGGAAACCCATATTTTATGTTCAACCTTGAAACCGTTTTATAACATTAAGATATTTGTGCATTGTATAGAAAAATATTTATCTATACTAACAACTATTGTAAGGAGTGTCTGGTGCGTGTTACTTATAAAATTACATTTAAAACTATGCAAGCGATAAATAGATACATTATTGTTAGTTTTATAGAAGCAATATTATTTTCACTCCATGAACAGTTTTCTCATCTTAGTGAAGTCGTAAATGCTATGATAGATAGCTAAGACGTAAAAAATAAAACATTAATCAATTCTGACATTCTGGCTGATGTTACATATCATCAGCTTCACACATTCAGAAATATTAGTACCTATATAGGTACCAGTTGAACTTTCAAGGTTCAAGTTTTCCCATAAATAAAGGTAGGTCCCAGGTCTAATAATAGACCTGGGAGCGTACCGAACCTGTAAATTACGGGTTCGCACATGAAATAATATTTAAACGGACCGATACGGTTCGGGCCTGTTCCCAAGTCTATTACATATTAAAAAACATAAAAAAACAAAAATAATAAAAATATAGCGCAGTACAAAATTTCCCAAATTGACAAAAGTTGGAAGTTCCCAATTATTGGATAAGTGCATGAAAAAGTTACTAATCGTTATAGTTATGGTGTTTAGGTAACTTAGAATGCAACCGATACAAAATACGTAACACACACATGGGAAATATCATGACGAGTAAAAATTGCATAAGCTCAAGTATTAATGTTTTATGTGGGGTTTGGGTGACAGGATTCGGAATCTTGCGAGTTTGAGGTGAACAGGACGTATGCGATTGTCTCCTCCACAATTTCGTTTTGGCTGCCAGCAGTGGTTATGATTATTACATATTGGCGAATCTACGTTGAGGCTACGAAACAGGAGCAGCACATATACCGGTAAGCGCGTGACTATTTATAATTCTATGTATTGCGTTGTTGTTGTTGTTCTTGCTCGTATTGTCCGTCTCGTTGTGTAATGTAGTCCTTCTTCACTAACTTTTATTTCTTAGCTCTGTCGTATTTTGTTAACAAACTTAATTTCTTTACTTGACGTGTCTGTCTGTCTTTGTCTTTTTCTCTGTCAAAATCTCACCTTGTGTCATTTCTGTCCGAGTTTGTATTATCCAACATTGACTCTTATTGGTAATTGCCATGACTGTTTCCGTCCATATCCTTGCGTTGTTAGTTCTCTTGTTACAACAAACCGAAAATTCATTTTGATTTTTACTTGCATTACAATTACTGCCTACCAAGCGCAGACTACCATCTCATTAAATTTCCATTGAATACATTCATTTTTCCTTGAAATCTCCTTGTCATAATAATTATCATCATCACGATAAGGGTTGTACCACTATTTTATTACTATATGTATACATTTTATTACTATGTATATATATACTAATATTATACACTTGTTTCTACTACTGATGCGACTGAGATTACGATACTGCCAATCTACATAATATAGGGCTGCCAAATTCTAAGAAGTACGCGTTTTGGACATAAAATTCATTTATGTATATATACATGGTGTTTCAGCCATCACTTGCGCGATTTAATACATGGTTAGTCCTCTCGCTATACTGTGCCTGATGAAATTTGAAATTCGCTGGCCTCAAAGCGAGAGAAGACTACCCATGTATTAAATGGTGCAAGCGATGACTGAAACACTCTGTATATATACATATCAGAGCATGTTATAGATAATGCTTCTTTTTTAATGACATTTTGCGACTATACATTGTTGTATATTGTATTGATCTCGTTCAGTGATTGCAAAATTATAAAACACTTCGCCAAGAATATAATTAGCATTTTGAGAAGAGTAATTAAGCATACCTTGAGTATTTTCATGTTGTTATGAAAATTTTGAGGGCGATTAAAATTTAGCGAACGTTCCCGTAAATGTATGCTACATGTGAAAATTCATGGATGTGTGCCAGTGCCACAGGTATATATATTAATGTATCGAAGCGAATTCGTCGAATATCATTGAAGGAATAATTTTTGAAGCATTTGTTTAGATGTAATTACCTATAGGTGATCTTTATAGAATAGAACTAATAATTTCTGGTGCCTATGCTGATCTAGCGTGGATGATTTGATACGGAGTTTCATTTTTATTGAAATTGATATGTTTTTATTGAAGAAGGACTTTCTTGTTTGTGAATAATCGGATGGCAATGCTAAGAAACAAATGGAAATATATTTTGGAGACTACCTAGTTTGGATAAATTGTGTTTCAGGGTGTGCGTTGTTGCGTTTAATTCGTTGATTGCCGTTAGTGAAATTATATTTGAAGAGAAGGTTGGGTTGTTGTATTTTGTATGTTGTTGTCTTCATTTAATATTCAAAACAAGAATTTTGGGAAAGTGGTGACTATGGAGGAGGCTGGACGTGAGAATTCTGTACATCTGCGACACTTGTAATTATCGAATCCAGTGTTCTTTGTGTGTGCTCAATGTGTGCTGTCAGAAATTCACAATCTGCTGACAATTTGCATTCATTCATCTTGACGAATACACAAACAACCTGCCAATCTGTGTCAATAGCCATGTCGCTGCTAATTATATTCATTTGTGTGCAAATGATGAATGCACAGAGCGTGTTGGAACTTTCAACCCGTATTTTCAATCCTCCTTCTTCTCTTCCACCTCCTCCGCCTCTTTCAGTCTTTCCGGGCACTTTTCATTCACAAATTCACACTGGCCACACTATTTCTCTTTCACCACTTCCACTCTCCTCTAAAACAACAAGATTCACTTGTCAAATAATATTTCTCAACACAACACTAAATGCCATGTATAATAAATACGCATTGTCACTTACCCAGCCACTCTTCTCTTTACCCATTTCACACTTCCTCTCCCCAAAATAATACATAGCAGTAATAACAATAAACAGAATTAAAGGCCTACGAAACCATCGTAGGGAAATGAATAATGCAAATTAGTATATCATTTTGATGTTTTTCGAATCACATAGTGACTTGGTGAGTGAAAACAAATGCAATTTCTTTTCTTACGGTGGAAAATTCGTAGTAAATCAAATTTGGCGGTTTTTTTATTCCAGTTTGCTGATTCAGTGCTAGTATAAAGCGTTTACAAGTTCAAAAGTCATGAGAGAGTTAACTTATTGACCTCATTTTCGAAATTGACCTTTCTGCTGATTCTAAGTTTGAAGCGTATATTTCGAACTGTTCTTGAATTATTGTGCGGATAGACATATAGATAGACGGACAGAACGTTCCTCTAAAGCACCTCACAATATTTAATATCTAGTAATTAATAATACGATCCTATGACATTCTCTGTCATTATAATTGTAACGGTAATTTAGCATTGTCCAATATTCATCCATGAGCACCGTATTTTATGTAAAGAGGTCTTTCAACATACAGAAGGCTACGGCTCCATCATTAATTCGATGTACATAAATGTAAATACAACATCAAGTCGAAGCACTTGATAACTCTGTTACAGTCAAATTGTGGCACTGTAGATGAAAGCAACTAAAGACGGATGTTTATAGATGTCTAGAACAGAAGATATATTAGTAGACATTATTATAAATTATGGATGGGTATATTATACTGAAAGCAGATGACTGGAAATATGATCAAAGAGCATTTGCGTGTCTTCAGCAAAATTACTGAAGAGCTAATGCAGCTATTAGCGAAACTTACTAATTTAGAATTTCTCTTTGTACCTATTACGCCACAAATATTACAAACCCGCATCATAAGCGTAACTAATAGTAATGTGGGGAATTGTAAAATGCATAATCATGCCATCAAGTATAATAACTATAGGTATAGCCTTTAGCGCATGCGTACAGGAAATTCTTCCACATTCTTTTTCTTGTATAATTATATAATTACGATGAATCATAATTACAAGAAATGCGGGTTGTGAACAATCACGTTTTATAAAAATGTGGGGCAAAGTCAGAAGTTTGAGCAAGTTATATAGTAGTCATCTGGTGTACTAATTTTGTAGTTTGTGTGAAAATTACAAATTAAAGTACAAAGAACAAACAGGTGAAATTGGACGAAATGAAAAGTGACACGGGTAATTGGAGAACAGAGCAGAAATAATTTTTGTGGATTCCACAAACTAGAGGCGCTTGCTGGGAATTTGTTTGTAAGTTTTAGTTCTTGACAAATTTTGTACTTGTAGTTGGTAGTGTAAATAAGTAAATGAATGGCTGCATTGAAAAACCATGGGGAATGGAATAGAAATACTTCCAAAGTATTAGCTATCTACTTTTGTTTGTGAATTCTCTCAAGCCTCAGTAAAACCTGTCTCCGGAGAAATAATATTTCTTTGTTTGTCTACGACGCATTTCAATTTAAAAGTTTTGTGTGTGACCAAGTTATAAAAAATGGAAGTACGTATGTATTAAATTATGACAGGAAGGAAATAATAATTTCTGCAAGGTTGCGAATTCCGCTACGAGTCGCATGGAGTCCGTATTTATTTGTTTCTCATGACGACAATAATAATAATAATAAAATTTCTGAAGGAGACTGCCTACAGAAAGATGGAGAGGAGGTGAGTGAGTGAAAGCCTCAGATTTGATCTTTGCTGCCCGAAGTTATTTTGAAGGGTCCTCATGACTCACATTGCCCCGAAAACTAATGCGAGTTGGGTTTTGACTGAAGCGGAAGGATTTTGTTGTTGGTTGTTGGAATTAAGTATCCCGTTGAGATGTTTCTCTCCCCGCAGCAACTAACATCCACACACACCGTCCAAATCAAAGAGAAAGTCCCATTTAGTCGAGAATTGTTCTCTCCATCTCTCTCTCTCACTCTTTTTCTCTGAATATTTACCCGGCTACACAAACATTTGTTCAAACCTGGTCTAGATAAATAAAATAACGGTCTCCAACTCCAGTCTCACTCATATAAAATATGAAATGCTAATATGCAAACTTAAATTAAATTAATAAACTTTTTCCTCTAATTCTCCCGCCTACAGAATCAGATAATATTATTCTTCTAGGAAATAAGCAGCACACCTTTTCATCACATTATGACTCAATCCACTATTTAAACTTAGGCACTTCACTAACACATCTGTAGGTAGAATACCGTGAATTTCGGTTATATTATGTGGGTTAGGTTATATAGGAGAATTAAATGGAGCTAATATTGGCGGAATTGAGACAGGCGGTCTGGTGGAAGAATTCTCTATCGAGAAATCATGGTAAGTTGCTATTCTAGGAACAGAAGCACTTACTAAGAACACAGTTACTACGCTACTGAAACCTTGTGTAAATAAAACTGTTAGTGTAGTATAGCTGTATACTGTTAGTGGAGTGGAGAATACCCGTGAGTGTATAAACTGTTAACCTACAGGGAGAGCAACTTTTGTGTGACTCTTCTATGCTCTGCAGAGTGTCTGAATTCTACACGGCCACAGTAGTCGTCATATAGCAAAGTGCAGTGTTATCCTCTATGGTTTAAATCTATATACCTAGCATCATATGATTACAATAATATTATAGTAGTCAGCTTTAGTGTGAGTGTAAGTGTAACATAACAACTCAAGTGTGGAGAATAATATGTTGGAGATTCCTGCAGCACATCCACTTCTTGCTAAACATGTACCTAACATGTATTTCTCATACACTTTAGTTTATTGTGTTCTAAGTAGAGATAAGTGGCGTAGAGTTTCTTGCCACGTAAAATACAAGCAATTATACAAAGGGGAAGTCGTTTCTTTTGTAATTATACTTCTCCGCCAAAGCTGACAAGACTTTGCATAGATTTCCAGCTCTGTCTACTACATGCATACTACAAGAGAGACGCGTACTTGTTACAACAAGCAAACGAGGAAAAAGAGTTTGCTAGTTGCATTATTGGGATTCCTTGTGTATTTATACTCGTTCTCGTTGACTGTTCAGCGTGGAACACTTTTGTCCTTCTCCACTTATGACTCCCTCCCATGAAATATTACTTTTGTTCACTCTTTGTTATTATTGTCGTGGAAACACTCCACTTCGTATAATACGGGCGCACAAACATCTCACAGCAACACACACGGCTTCCTATGAATCATAATGCCACCCAAAACACTTTCTCCACACTGTATACATATAGACACTTCTCTACCCTTATAGAGCACAAGGAAACTCCCTCATCCACACACTCACCAAGTCACACACAACTAACTAACTCTAAGTAAGTAAGTAAGGGACTGTGCAAAAACTACGTGGACAAACAGTGCTCCAATAAAAACACACACCTTGGAGGAAAAGTGAAAGTTGCGTCGTTTTGGAACATCATTGGCATGCAGGATGTAATAATGCACTTACTGCTGCACTGCAACACAAAACTCCCGGTTTTCTGTGGCCCTGGTTGCTTTTGACTCGGGAATTTAGTTGAGTTGAGTTGAAATGCCCTGTAGATACAAATAGTGGAACTGACGGCGTGCGTGTACAGTAATAACTTAGGAGGAAGACGACTACTCTCGTAGCATTTAGTGCATTAGTGGAAGTAAAGGAGACGAGGACGTTCGGAGACAGAATTTCTGGGCAATAAGCAGAAGAAGAAGAAATTTGTAGAATATTTACCCAAATACTTAGTACATCAGCCTTGTTGTTTGTTTGTTTGTTTGTTGAGGAAAGTTGAGAGAGAGAGAGAAAGTATTCGGATGCTTTATATTGTTTATTAGTAGTTCACTATATTTATACACATTGCCCGTACACATCTGATATAGAATATTTCACACACTATTATATAGGCATAGCTTTAATATATACAAACAAGTAGGTATACAGAAAATATAAAACATTTAGTTAGTTCTAGAAATATAGTAGGAATAGGAAATTGTGTTGTTTGTTTGTGTTCCTTCCTTCCTCCTTGGTTCACATTCACATTCGCATCATCATCATCATCATCATCATCATCGTCTCTCAATCTTCTTCCTGTCTAAACTTTTAGATTTGATTTATTTATTCTCTCTCGCTCTGTTCTTCCTTGTTTTCAACTACAACTCCCAGTCTGCATCTCCTCCCAAGTGTGCTGTCTTCTAAATAACTCTATAATGCAATGCACATTGTCCCTCCGTGTACACAAATACACTTAGTGTCGACTCTGGGCCGCACTTCCCAGTTCCAAACTCACTTTCTTCCTCCTCCACATAAATACATACATCCTACATGCATCCTTAACATTTACTCAATCCACTCCACTACAGCCACTGTGCCAGCTCCAGCTCCAGACTCTCTCTTTCACTCTCTACATACACAAATACATATATATGACGACTATTGGTATTTATACCCATACATACATAGAACAGGAAGAGAAAACATAGCCGAAGTTGGGTAGGGGATATATAAAGTCGTATAAATGCTTCCTCGCATTACTTAGTTATTTGCTAATAATGCCAACATAATCATTTGCTAATGTTTGCTTGTTGACTAATTGCACCACTCGTCGTCACGTCCCTTTTAATGGCAAAACTATTTGCACGAGCATTATTAGCTCTCTCGCTCTCGCTCTCCCACTCTCTCCACAAACAATTACAACCCAATAATTAAATTACGCAACGATCCCAGAACTTAAACCACACTTTCCTTCTTTTCAATTCTGTATAGCCACTTATATACATGTATCTTGTACATTGTTCAGTATACAGTATGACATTATTACAGCACTATGCATACACCGTCAATATCATTCGTATAACTATACATGATTCATTTCTGCACATAATTATATTCATTATTTGTATTTTATCAATTTCCTCCCGTACTTCGTTCTCAGTAGTAGTGTACCTACTATTGAACTTTATTGCTGGGACAGACACAGCAACTTAGTTGAGTCGTTTGTGGTTTTTCGTGGAAAACTTTACTAGGAAGGGCAATGCACGTGTGGAGAATGTCATTTCACCCGAGTGTGAGTGTTGGCTATAATAAAGCTGCATTGTATTACGACATATTATATGATTCATAATATCACAACCTGCTGGCACGCATAGATACGATATTACATAACAGAGCTATACATGTATTACACAGAATGAGTAATTATAATGTCACTATTGCTCTAATTCTCAGCTAATTTCTCTTCATCCACTTTCTCTATAGTTGTATCTGTACATATTCCAACATGATTCAATGCTAGAGTCGTATTTATACTGTGGTTTCTTAACGACAACCGTTTGTACGGGCGTTAAGAATAATTTAGAAAGAACTGAAGGCAACAATGTGGGACAATTGTATTTTTCGAGGTGAGTGGGATGATTGCTTTCTTCGATCTTATGATTCTGTCAACATTTTTTAAGAATATTGTAAGTCTCCCTGGTAATTTATTAAGATGCGGGGTATTGTGTGTGTGATACGCTACTGCATATGGATTTAGGACTGTATAGAAGCAATAATTACGTATCGGTATGGAAGAAGGTGTTAGGGTTGAGTGGCATATTTATTTTCGTTTGTGTCAGCTCAGGTGTGTTGTATATAGGAGGAATTTGGTATATATCCTTGGTATCACCTTCAGAACTCTGAGAGTTTGAGTTAATCAGCTTACAAATATGTTATAATGTGGTTGTCGTAGTATCTGCGTCTGCCGTGCTCCTGGAACCCTTTCTGCCTTGACTACTTTGTTGGTTGTGAAAGTTGTGCTATGTGTGCGTATTAGTATCCTTGTCAACCTGGAAAGCTATATACATGTAGAGAGTGGATGAGAGAGAAAGAGAGTTAAGCCAAGCCTTGGAGTAGGTACTCGCACTTTCAACTCCTTATTTACCTAGACATGGAGATGGTGCACAAAAGTAAAATTGTGCTGTACAGGAAAGACGGAACACACGTTGTGTGACTACAGGCGAACATTATCACGCCTTGAGAGCCCTGTTGGCTGATACATCGTGGCATGGATAAAATAAAAGGTAGTAAGTAATATAGGATTAGTATATGTATGCTATGCAAATCTAAATAAGAAATTGATGTAGTAGTCGTAGTGGTGGTAGGTTGGAGGAGTCTGGAGAATAGGAGGATGCTGATGGAAATATTAAAGAGTGAGCGGATATTCGTGGTTGTATGGAGAAGTGGTGGTAGGAGGACGAGAAGTAGGATTTAGTGTGACAAAGTGGAATAGACTTGGAACTGCGGAAGACCTGCATAATACTTGGAGAAGGCCAGGCAGTTAGTCGAGAGTTTGGAAGCTATATTGGTTTATGTCATGTTAAGTTAGCTTAACAGTCGGCAGTCTTGAGATGAGACCTGCTCCCAATTCCCTGTCACTCATAATCTACATAACTGGAAAGATTTCCACGTTGTCAAACAGAGTTTGGCAATAACTCGTCATTTTCATTCTCCTGCCACACAACTCCATAGTATTCCCGCTCTGCACCACATCCTCCACCCTTTCATTCAACACTCAAACAACTCGTTCACCTACAACCACCCAAATACACAAATACCAACTTCATATTATCCTTACCACTACCACCTAAATACAATTTAGCAATCCTATGTCCTTATTACTCGTATTGTATGCCAAATGTATATATGTCCACATATATGTCCACATAAACAACATACACATTTATTCATCTACAAACTCCATGTATATACATACAGTGAGAGTCACGTAAGCCGTCACATAGGAATTATAACATTAGTAGGCTACCTATGTTCATACGCAGGGCAGGTATTAGGAATAACTTGTTATCATCGATACAATTTAGTTTCGAATTATTAATAGGCTACCTACTACCTACTCGTGTTAAAAGCCCCATGTGACGACTTACGTGGCGCTCACTGTATAAGTAAAGTGTATATTTTATTCTACATACCTAGGTCTATAGTAGATTATATACTTACACATTGCAAAAGCAATGCAGAGGTTAGTAACCGTCGTCATAAACTGTTCCATGTAGTAACAAAACGTTCAATATACATTTATGTATGTGTGCACCTGTAATATTTGCAAATGCCTTATTCTCTATGCGTCCTATTCTAACTTATAATGTCAAATGCCCATTCAGCCCTCCAATGGGTGAAGCTCTTCTATTTTATCTGAACAAAATCTTTTCATGAGTAATTCATTGCCTTCAAAATGTAAACTCTCTTTCAGCAGTACGCTTCAGCGCTGTGTCCCTACTAAATACAAGAATAATGCGCTAATTTATACAAAAAGAACGCAAGTGTGGGGGTTTAATATTGATCCGCATGAAATGTAGAGATGGAGATATTAGGACTCTAGAGCATCTCTTGCACATCTTATGCTAATTAAAGAGATTTTCAGAGTCGAAAGATTAATCATTTTACTTGTTGTTTACTTTTGAGAGCCCTTGAATTAGAAACACTGAAGAGTTTATACATAGGCATAAAAAGTGTTGGTGGTGTTCAATTTTGGCATAGAGGTCTCTAGTAAATCAGGGACGCAGTGTATATACATGTACATTGCTATTTTTGCATAGAATGGCATTAAAGGCAATTTATTTGAACTCATTAGTACACTATGGCTGCTTCATGAATACAAATGCATTTCTAGCATTGAAACTATTACACATAATCTCCCATACAAAAACTGGCACGCAGAACTCGTTGTATAGCAGCCCTGCATGGCCACGCAGATTTTTGGCCTCTTTTAC
>JAQFYB010002021.1:0-27591 GCA_034694085.1 Pogonognathellus longicornis | reverse complement strand
TATCGTATCGACAACGTATCGTATCGACAACGTATCGTATCGATAAACGCTTTTCGATGCATCGATTTACAGCACTATGTGTAAGTGGTAAGTGAATGAAGCCGTAAGTTACACTAAACATTACGTATAGCTAAATCTTTACGCAACGAAACCTTAGAGTTGCAGCGTACCTGTGTAACATTTATGTTATAGTTGGATTAGGATAGTTAGAATTATACAAAGACTGACTGAGAAGGTAGAAACAGGTTTATATTCCAAGGTGAACCAAGCAAGCATGACAAACATCATTTAGAGTGCAGCGTAGAATGAAGCTACACAAACAAACGAACTATGAAGCAGATACGAGAAATACATAATATCGTTTTATATTGATGTGTATATAAAATACAAGTCACATGCTTAATAATTCTATTTGGTTCTGTGTCTTCATACACACGATTCATTGCGTTATCTTATTTCATTCAAGTCATTAGCTTTTTGAGGTTTTAAAATGATGACACCTGAAAAATCCGGATTATTCATAAAGTGAATACTTTAAGTATATACTGAAAATGTTGGAAAAGATTTGTTAATGTAAATGTAAGTTTAGAAATCATTGGCTGTAGCTGTGTCAAAAGTTTTGTGTGAAGAAAGTGGAAGTGTGCCGATATGAATTTTGTTGAATTCTCCAATGGAGCTGAAAGTATCTTTAGTTCGAGAAAGGAAGTTCGTATTGTTGGAATATTAGATAGCGTAAGCAAACAAACGAACACTTAATTATAATACACTGTGTACTTAAATTCTAACTTTAACTATGTAACTCGTTCGTCTACTTCATATTTTTGTTTGTTTAGTACATGTTGCCATTAATGGTTTACAAATATTTATGGATTGTATGTATTGTATCAATAAATTGATGCTTCTTGTTTACAGATCTTCGCATGCTCTTTACTCGTAGTACTTCTCACTGTTAGCATTAACGATTTGTGTAAGTACACATTTATGTTTTAGTTCTCCATTATGATTGTTTGTATAACTGACATTTTCTGTCTATTATTTATTTATACGATTTTTATGCATGTAGTTGTACCCAGTGTGACTGTATGGATATTGATTTTTGTGATACACGCTTTACAACTGTGTATAGCGGCTTCACTCATAACAGCAACTTTCGAAGTAAGATTCTCAGCTCTCATCATTTTATTTTTCATAAATAGTAGACTGTATTTTTTTTGGCTAAATAAAATATGGGATTTAATAAAATATCTAAGTTTTCTTTGAATTTTCAGCTCTCAAATATGAAGTTCAGCTTGCATAAATGCAGAATATGGTTCTACTACTCAAGATTTTTTTTCGATTGGATTTTTCCAGTTGAATGCTTCTTCTTGATAATGTTCATCGGAGGAAATGGAAGTCAGTACTTGTGGATCATTTGTGGCATTGTCAATCTTGCTTTTAGGGTTGTAGCTGAAAAATCCGTGGTGTCGTACATGGGGAGTCTCAAGAGAATTTTCGATGACAGACATGCCGTCGATTTGACTGATTTCGAAAACACTGACATGTATTAGGTCTAAATATTAGCTACGATAAGCAAAAATCTCCTACAAATAATTCCGAAGAAAGACCAGCAAAGCCAATCTTGTAAATTTTAGTTACAGAATCAACAGAACGGTATAAATGGCACGCTTCTTTACAGATAATTTGTATACAAACACACCAGTATGGATGAGCGAGTGTATGACCTGTATATGTTTATTATAATGATTAATTTCGAATGAACCCAAAAATTATGTTTGACTATAGTTTTTAGCAATTTAGAATCAAAACATTTATAAATACATAACAAGATAATAAGTGGTGCAATATGATGTTATTTTATACTACTATCCCTCCCTCACCCTCCTAGTCAACTCAGTCAGTGTGATTCTAAAAAGTTTTCATGAAAACGACAATGTACAATTTTTGGGTCCGATAAATTAGCTCTAACTTCAGATTCAGGCAAAAGCTCCGCTTCCACATCCTTTTGCTTTGTCTGTAAATGGTCTCGTGTCGAAAAAATTATTTTAAATATTTGGAATGCAAAATGCAATCAGGGTAACTATATATGACAGATTTGCATATACATTAATTGTCATAGCTCAGTTTAGCAGAAAATTACAATTTCAATTCATGTAGAGCTCGGAGGAGCCACAGATGACAGAAACTTTTAGAGTTTACGCAGCTGAGCATTGTAATAGCTATAGTAGCTATACCACAATTTACTTTGTAACTCATTATGCCACTGCTTGTGTAACAAAAGTAAGATAACGGATAAAGAAGTAAATAAGATTAGCAGATTAGATTAGCATTTTAATTGAGAGCGGATCTGATAGAGTCAGATTGACTATTTTAAATAAAGTAAATAAAGTAAATGGTCGAATGGTAGAATAGAATGATAGAGTTAATGGCTAAAAACAGATTAATTTTTAAAGTTTTTATACACTAATATTTTCTAAATATTTTGTTAACATTCAGTGACCTTTGGCACACACCTATGTTGATATAGACAATTGAATTACAAATTATTAGCATGTACAGTTGAGATGCTAAAAATCTAAAACTTAATTGAAGTCTTGGAATTGTAATGATTTTTTATCAAACAAAAATTGCTTATTGAAATTCTATTTACAGTACAATGTATTTAATGCATAGATGGATCATCAAGTAAATCCAGGCTACCACTAAACACGATTTCAGCTGTACATACATGGTCTATCTCTCTGTAAGTAATGTACACCATTATGCAAGTAAATTAGATCCATGGCTTCAATTTCTTTGCAATGATAAATACTTTTATTGTATTTAGTTATATAGTAAGTGCAACTTTTTTAAATCATGCATAAAAAGTTACAAGTAATTGGAGGTGCGGATCCTAACAAATGCTACCTTACGTAGGTATTTATTACCTAATTATCCTTCTAAAATATGTTTTTAGCGTGTAAAATGCAGATGTTTTTATTGTGTAACATTCGTATGCTTCAAATGTGTAAAATGTGCATACAACCCAGATGTCCATAATACAATGTAAATAAACAAATATATCACTAACTCAATTAATTATAATTTGTAGTTGACGAGTTCACTTCATAAGGTAAACCTTTTTTTAAAAAAAATGGTCTTAACTTTATAGTACTAAGTCACATAAGTATGAAATCTAGTATCTGGATCAAACTTATGGCATTGTAATGATTTTTTTCTTCTAAATTCCCAAAAAATACCAAAAAATGTATTTCTTAAGGTGGAAATAATCGTCATCTGCTGAGCAGATGGTGATTCTGCTCTTCTCAATCCAATTGCACCATTTACCTCTAAACAGAAAAACATTATCAAATGTGTTAACTCAAAAAAAAGCTTCATACTATAGTTTCAAGCAATTTACAAGTTATAAGCTTCACCCTTTAGGTATTCTTCTGTGGAATCCATAAATGTATATAGGTTTAAGATACCTGCTGCTCTTCATATTATGATGTAATATTTCTCAAATGCAGCAATAACATTATATCCTCATTCTACAGTTTACAGTAAACAAATAAAGGTGATAACTTCATGTTATGGTACCTGAAGTAAATGCTAAAGCAGAAAAACGTCCCTGGCACTATCAGCTGCAGATTATGTTATTTCTTTTCTTTAGAAATTTAAGAACAAGGTAAAATTAAGACAGATGTTAGGCCAAGAAAAGGCAATGCACGTAGTATACAAATGCAATGCACTAAGAAAAAGGTTTCCCAAAACCTTTTCTTAGTATCATCCTTCAGTGTTACATTACAAGAGCGTGCATGGTACTTTGACCATTAGAGGATACATTTGTAAACACAAGTAAGTGTGCACTATGCCCTCCTTTAATTCTAGGGACTCTGATTATGTCTGGAAGGGAAACTCGGGATTCAAATAAATATATTATGTGAAACGTGATATTTCTTAATGATTATATGCTGTTTACATATACAATTCGAAGGCTTAAGAAACATTGTCACAGTCTCAGCTATACTCATGTCGCTCACAAACGCGTTGGAACCCATTAATGTTCTCCTCCTTCTGCATTGTGTATAAATGTAAAAGCTTCTTGCATGTATCGGTGACACAGCTTTGTTGCGTGTATTAGATATGAATTCTATCGTTTTATATAACTACACAGAACCGCACCAAAACCTGAAGGACACTAATGAAGCATTATTATCATATTATTATCAAGTAGAGCTGACTGAGCGACATTTACCTGGGGAGTGGGCTGTTCACAACAACACATGAGACAGGTTTTCTATGCAGAAGAATGCGACTAGTATACTATAGGAGTATTATTATTACCTACTTAAGATGCACATAGTAATTCTACAACAGGTAGTAGTCGTAGTAGGTTCAACAATTGTACTCTTGACTTACAGAGATATAATGTGTTTGTTCGTACTTACATTATAGTTGGCTTGACTATCTCATGCAAACCAACCAAGCAACTAATGCTAACATTATAGTTACACACACATTACTCATGTATATACGCACAAACATTATTTAACGAAAGCTACTATAGAATATAAATTAACACAAGCCCGCAGTTTTCAATTCTTTGGCTATCCACTGACAACACTGAAAACTACATTGACTGATCTCTACCCGTGTGTGTGTATTCTGTTATTGTTACAGTTTTAAGCTATTTAAATCCCTGATATCTACCAGTATGTTTTGTCATCAGATTTAAATGCTTTGTTATACATTCACAGTGTGTATCCACTTACATTCACACCTGTACTCACATTAAGCAACATGAGTTCTACACAGGATTCTAAAAATCAACTAATTCCAAAAGCTGCAAAAGAAGTTACGTATTTAGGAATAAGTGACACGGTAGGTGCCTGCTGTAATTTAATGTTTTATTACACCATGTAATGTAGGCGTACAGTTTTTTGTTATCACATACATGTGTTATCCTTACATCTACATGCAGATGCTATATTTTGCAATTTGAATTAATGATTTTTTGTAAGCAAAAGAATATTAATACATTGTAAACATTTGATGTCTATAGATACTAGGTATTCTGTATATGGCCGGAATTGCAAGTTTAGCTGGCGTTTCAGATTGTAAGCAGAAATATTGTTTACTACGCATTTATGCTTGCTACTTACGAATCGTAAGAAACTTGTATTCTATGCATTTCCATCCGTTGAATAAATTTCATTCTATTTTCTTTTACAGTTTACCCACATATTACATTTTGGATATTCATCATAATCTTTCATGTTGTCCATATCACAGCCGCTGCATCATTGGTAGTCGGAAACATTAAAGTAAGTTTGATATCATTCATATTTTGCTGTGACAAAAATTATCCCCGTACGTAGCATTAGTAATAATGCTCAAATCTTTTACATGTATTTTTATACTGTATGTATAAGTATGAAATATTTTTACTCGTAATTACAAACAGTTAATATATTGAAGTTACGATTCATGACCATCAAGAATCTGTATCATTTAATAATTGCGATTATAATTTTAAAGTATTTTTTCTCCAGGATGGAAACAAAGCAACACGATTGGGAGTTTGTAAATTTTGGCTAAGCTATTCTCGTTACGTTTTGCGATGGTTCTTCCCTCTGGAATGCGTGGTTGTGATAGGAGTTCTATCTGGAGACAAAGACAATGATTTAATATTCGCCTGGATTCTGTTCATAATTGTAGAAGAACTGTTTCTTTATTTAGCAATTGCATCCGTCAATTCCTACGTGAATTTATTAACGTTTTCAGACAATGAAACGAACGTTCATGAAGGAGTCATTGATGCAAGTACTCCGACTCCTTCTGCATCGTCATGTACAGTACAAAGCACATCTGGAAGTACAGATGCCATCATTAAAGTGCAATAATCCTAATGATTCATATGATCAATTACAATACAGTATTTAGTTCAAACTAGTATTACAAATTACATGTCTATTGTCTACAATGTAAATAAACATTTCCATATCACATCATTTGTATAGAATAATAACAAACTTAATGTTTCCCACCTTTGTACATACATGCTATATAGCGTATAAGAATAAAAACTATTTTCTCAAAGAAAATGAAAAAAGGTTGAGTGAAAGAGTACGAATTTCTATTTGCCAGGCAGCGAAACAGAGATCTGTCATCACATGCATTTACAAATGCTCTTTTAAACGACTAAGGAGGAGAATGCCTTGTATCACATAACGATTGTCAGACAAATGCCCCACACATGTCTCATTAAAATTCCAAGAAAAAACCACGTCAAGTCTATAGAAACCGAGTAAATCTTCATTTGGATTCTGTCATTCTGTTCTTGTGTATAATGTTGGCTCTTGAGAACCGAAACATGAAACGAAAATGCCTGTACATGAAATGTTTGGAATTACAAGTTTAATGCATGCTAAGTATAAACCGTCCAAACTTAGTCAAGTTTCTGTAAAAACTCATCACATGTGCATGTTTGTGATCACTTAGCAATAGCTAGCATCAGTATCTACTAACTAAATCCACTCCAAATCCACTCCATGTACATATTTAGTACCAGCAGAGTACAATTAGTATTTATACACAATCCCCAGTTACTTCAACCAAACACGTAGTATTTGTACAGTACAATCTACAATCAACCAGCATCATATCAGCAGCCACAGAAAGAAACATGCTACAGTGCAGTTTACTCTCAGGGTACATTGTTGTAGTTGTAGTAACTACTACGTACTACAAAAAGAAACATGTAGTGTGTTGTTGTATCTGAGAGAATTTAAGTACCTGCCTTCTTTCATGTCAAGCCATGCATAATACCTACTATTAGTATTATATCCCAGAGTTTCTAACCCTAATGTTATTGTCCCTGTATATGTATCGTAGAATAAAAGTCCATACATACTGGAGATGAGATTATAGTTTTACAGTGTAGTATAAAGTACAGCAATGCCTATTAGGCATACATACACGTGAGAAACTTCGCTTAGAATTTTTACCCTCTTTGCTTTTGCTACTATATGGACGTAAATAATCGTAGTGTAAGTGAATAACATGGTTGTGTTGTCATGAGTGTACTAATATAACGAAATTTCCCCTTTGGTAGTTTCCTCAAGTTGAGCAGAGCCGAATACATTAGTCGGGTGGTTGTGTCTTGTGTCTGTGTCGTATACACAACATGACAGGAAAGAGTAGTGCTGCAGGAGTACTTGTAGTAGTGTGTAGTGTACAAAGTGTACATGTATTCGTACGTAAGTGAAGTAAGTGTATCCTGAAGCGACTACTGTGAGAGAAGAAGGCGAGCTGAAATTCGGTGAGTCACAAAAAGTACAGCGTGGTTATAGCAGGAGGGTTCTACGACATAAGAAAAGACGAGGAAGAGAACAAGTTCGTTCTGCTGGAACTTGGAAGTGCAGTCGTTGGGTGATATTTCGGTTGGTTGGTGTAAAAGGGTCGGCATATTCCACCGAACTGAACTCGTCGGAGTGAAACCAGGGAGCGGTAAATAAAGTGACCCAGATTTTCTCATTGAATGTTGAATCTCCCTGAAGTGAGTGAGACAAATACATGTACATTCATATATTCAACTACGAGAGTCGCTGCTACATACAACTACCACCAACACACTCACAACTACTGAAACAGATTCGCGCATGCAGTTTCCAGATGAACACGGAGACGCCGCAAAATTGAACTGACTCAAGAAAAATACGGATCGTCCAGTGACTAGTCCTGTTTTCACTTTAAGTGCTATACATTCAACAAAAATACATATTGTACTGCACGTATACTTAGAATGTGGGCAGCATATACTTTCAAGTCCATTTCAGTCCGCTAACTGCGTTCTGCCTTCCGTTTTTAGACTATAATAATATTACAGTGTAGTGTAGTCATCGTCAAGAGTCAGTGTTAACAATTTGAAACTACGAATACATACATAGTGCTCAAACTGCTATGTAGTATTATTATAAGTACATTCTACTACCTAAAAGTGCTACAATATATCTGGACTAATGCGCTGGACTCCAGCAGCAGATCTTTGGCCTCTGTATGGACAAAATTCCTTCCTTCTGTAAAATCTCATGATATATGTATAGGTTCTTTCAACTTTGTGTATACCAGGAACATAAGCACACTATGCATACACACACACACTTAGGCAGATACTAATGTTAGGTATTAGTGGAAGGTACCTACGTTAAAATGGAGCAATGCACTTTTTGATCCTCACAGTCACTTGCACAGAACGTGAACGAAATAACATCTTCCTTATTGAGTTGTGAATTGAACTGAACTCTTCTGAAAGTAGCTTTTGGGTGTATACAAAATAGCTTTGGTTGTAGTGTACTCCATGCAACCAGAAAGCTCACACACACAGCTGCATTGACTCGAGTCTTGTATCTGTCTGGAGTCATCTCTCTCACTGATTGCTAAATAGATTGATATAACTAAAGTGGAACACTAACGCATTAACTGACAGAGCGATCACATCAAAGATACAAAGAGAATCCACGTCACAATAAACTTACTCACACAGATTAAACAGATAGAACTTTAACCAGCGATACACATCACAATGAACTCTTATACAGCAACAACTGCAAGATTTCTGCTATCTGAATACAACTACAAATACCACTACCTACTAATTTAGAGTTGTGCAAGCATTTACAAATACACGAAAAATCTCTAACTCTAAAGAAAGAGAATACTGAAAAAATGGTATACTGAAACAAGCTTGCAGTACATTATTTATATACTACATCGTGGTTTGTATATTACTCCGCTGGGATCCCCTGCAATTAATAATTCCTCTGGAAAATCATTACATTAATACAAAACCGGGTATATAAAAGTCCTGAGTCAGTGTCTACTGGTTTGTTGTTGTATAATAGAAAGAAACACAAACAATCATCGGGACAATCACATCGACTTCAATACACTGTCACTCTGTCACTCTGTTCCGTTTACGTTTCCTTCGCAATTGTGTATTCCATTATTCGTCACTCGTATTGATTAGCTTTGCATTTATACTTGGAGTTGTATTTGTGTCGTGCAGTTTCGATTTCGTGTCTGTCTGGTGGTTTCCTGGTTGACTATTCTGTGTGACAGTAATACAATCGCTTTGGAGTTTGGAGCATCAACGAGTCTAGCATTGAAACAGATTTCTTGCACATTTTGTTGGCTTCAGCTGCTGCGTATGTGTGAAAACACGACGTTAGAAAACATAACTTATTCATTGGAGTGCCATTGCATTGACGAGCAAGAAGTCTAAACATGGGAAACGATGAAAATGAAAATCCCTTTAGGTGCCGATGTACCGTGGTATGGATTGCTGTTTTAGACATTGTAAGTTTTACATTTATACGTACATATAAACTGCTATGCCCTAAATGTACTTTTATCCTTCGTATGCATCTATTGATTTCTACTTGTGTCTTAAATATTCATAATGTCTTTTTGCACACATATGAACATTTATTACAGGTTCAATCCAAAGTACACTTTGTTCCTTTATAGCTGTATCATAAGCTATAAGGTTTTCTATAATGCTCTTTTATTGCCAATGGAAATGTTTTAATGCACTCAAAAGCTCAATACTGAATACTACGTAGTAGCACATTCTAAAGATTTATTACATGATTAAGAATGAATTCTATGTATGTAGTTTAATGTTTAATGCATTAAAATAAAACATCCGTGAAATGTATGCAAATAAAATGTAATATTTGTGTTGGGTTGTTTTGTAGCTTTTATCAGTTTTCCTGTTGGGATTCTATCTGGTCAGATTTGCTCTGTATGAGGGCAAGTATGGTGATATGACGACTGGTCTTTTATTCAAATATGGATTCATCACTGACCCAGTGCCCTTTTACTATTTCATAGATGAAAGTAAGTTTACGGTTTAATATGACACGTTTTAAGTATACATACCTCTTGATTGACACATACACATCATTATTGCTATTCCCTGTTTAGTAATAAAAAAGTTGTTTCATGTCAAATCTTTCTTTGTATTTCAGTGCAAAAGTTTTACGTTTTCATTTGGATTGCGATCTTCCTCGTGTACACGATACAACTCATTATGGCTATTATCCTATTGTTTGGGGCGTGCCAGGTAATCTGCTAACAATCAGTTTTGCATATCGCTATTACTGTAATCATGTGATTGATGAGCATAAAATATCAGATTCGTGCGTGTTGTTATCGCTGTAATGCATCATAATCTGAGGTTGGTCTGTCTACTCCTTGTGTACATATCATTTGTTCTGCTGTGGAAATAAATGTGTACATTTAGAGTTGAAAGATACGTGTAAACAACTCTAAATCGCACACAAGAGTAAAAGAACGCATTGTAGCTCCCATTTATAATGGATGCTAACTATATACAATGTTGGTTACTGCACGCAACCAGCTAAAGGATACCTTATACACTAAACAGAATCAAATTGCCAACCTTTTGTGTATCATTTATTGATTGAGTTGTTTGCTAGACCGTAACATGTAGTTTTATTATTATTTTCTGCTTACTTACAAAAGTAGGTTCTATATGTAGAGGAAGCCAGTGTCTTATACTTTACTTATACTATAGCAAACATACGCAGTACATATTCAGAATTCAAATACCTACACGTACATGTACACAAGGCTGTACCCAGCGACAGGGCACTAGGGCACGTGCCCCGTCCCCGAAATCCCAAGAAAAGAGATTATTTTAACAAAAAAGTTAAAGTGAAAAAAAATCGCGAATTTTGTCCATGTAAGGTTGATTTTTAGGTTAAATTTACTCGAATTTTTCGCACTACGCGCGAAAATTGTTACTTTTAATATCATTTTGATGTTGGTATCTCCTCCCGAAACCAAATCCTGCGTACGGCCCTGCATGTACATTTATTATTACCAAAACTTTCTTCTTTTATACTCTTCAACTTTAACTCTAGAATTCTTACACACGGGAAATGAATCTGGTATTTCAATTTTAGCCAGGATATGTAATAGTGATGTTGTAAACAAGAATGCTTGAGTAAGAGGAAGGAAAGAATCTATAGAAACATGAAAGTGAACTATGACATTTACTTTATTTGGTTACAGAGCGGAGTGGAAGATGCTCGTCGACGTTGTAAAATCTGGTGCTCGTCAATAGCATTCAACAAAGCCATGATTGGAATCGACCTGTTCATATTGGCTCAAACCTTTGCAAAACATGGAGACTTCAACTACTTTGCTCTTGGGATGTGGGCAACAAAATTTATCTTCAGACTCTTGTCCGAAAGAATTGTACGAATATACGTCAAAGACTTAAGTCGTGTTCATTACTATTCCAGAGGATACCCAATTTATTAAATGCCTATCTAAGATATTGTTGGTACGAGGCAACCAATACAAAATCAAAAACAAGAATGAAATCCTAAATCATAGTTGTTACCAGACCACTATTCTTAATAGTGTCTCAATTACAATTACCATACAATACCTTACAATCAACACGAACATGCAAACAACAAAACACAAGTATTTCAAGATTAAGATTTCATATGCCACTTTATTTACATTTTTACTTTGTCATTCTTCTTTCACTCGATATGATTCTTCATACTTGAATCAGTATTGAAACTGTATGATTACAAATCGATACTAAGAATGAACGATAATAGTATTACCTATGTTAGTAGATTATTTGCATTATTTACACCATGTGTAGTCTATTTTGCTTTATAAAATTCCTTGGTGCTATTTCATGTTTAACCACTTATACATAGAAAGTAAGTGTACAATTTTCAAGAGTTGTATTTACTTGTTTGTTTAATCTTATTTGTACGATTGTGTGCAGCAATTTTGATAAAAGCGTGCCATATTATTGATTGTTCAGTACCTAGTACAAACCAACCATATTTAAATAAGTACTTTTTTACATTTTAAAATTATTTACTGAATACTTATTTTAAACTCGTGTGTACATAATCTGTAACTGTATTAGGTAGCAAGTCTAGTGCCTACGAAATAGTATTTTACAGGTACTTTGTACTGTGTAATATGTTAAAAGATATATTTGTAGAAGTATTTCTTTAGTATTCTCTGAGTTGTCTGTGTTATTTACGATCTATTTCGTTGTTCTTATCTTAACTACTTATTCCCTTGTTTCTTAACAATAATACAGATAATGTCAACCACTTGAACAATATACTCGACAATGATACAAAAGTTAAGAAGTTTATTGTAAATGAAAGTTGTGTTGCAATGATAACACATTACTTCGTTGTAAAAACTCACAATCAGTCTGTCTCCCACTAAACAAGTCACAACAATGCAATGAGCAAGAAAATGTTTCTGTTGTTCATAAGAAATGATCATGATAGTATTTATATTACTGTACCTATGTATACTGCAAACAAGAGGTATGAATTTATTATTTACAATTACATACATACCTAGATCATACAGATAATGTTCATAAATAGGAAAATAAAATACTTTAATAAACACATCAGAATCAGATTGACAGTATAGATTTTAAGTATGTATGTTAAACACTGACTAACTGTAACTATTCTGCTAATTTATAAAACTAAAAAAAGAGAATTTGTGATAAAAGAAAGTGGATTATGATGAGAAAGCAATGTACAGTTTTTTATAAGTAAATACTTATACCTTCTACGTACTAACAATACTAACAATAAGATTAAGAAGATAGTATTAACAATACATTCAGAAATATACTGTACCATATTACATAATCTAATAGCTATATATTACAACCCAAAATGGTTGTGCACTTTTGTTTGTGTGAGTCTTACTGTCTGTATCCATAAATATTAATGTTACAGTGAAGATGTAGCATAAATGCACTTAGAAAGTAACTAAAATACTAAACGCTACAGCTCATGGCAAATAATTTTAGTAATTCCTCATGATAGCCGACATATAAATAGATGTACAACTATCAGTGTAATAATAAACTCCCCAGGAGATGAAAAGAGAGTAAAACTTCGATATACACGAACGTATAAACCTGAAAACACTCTTTATACATTATACACATTCACACAAACTGCGGTCTCGTTTTGATTATAAAACGTGTGCCTATATATAGTACTACTAGCTAGGTATACATTACATATATACAGATATTAGGTACCTTTACAAATACCTACACACTAAAGCTATGATTACTGTGTAGACTAACAATGTTATTCTGTACTACATAATACATAGCCTACCCAAATGTACCACAAGGGCAAGCCACATAAGAAATTGATGAGGTTTTTAATGTCAGAGGTGAAACCTTAGCTTCGTTCACCTCAAGGGGAAGGAGAACTCTATATACAGCAGAAACACCAAGTGCTCCAATGTAAACATGTATCAAGTGCTATGTATGTATAAAGTGTATAGCTATGTATATAAAACATACTACAAGAAAATAATAATGAACTCATTATTATTATCCCAGATACCTACTGTAGATTCCACCCGTATCTCCTTGTAACCATGCTATACACTGTACAGATACACACACAAGGTAGATTAATGGAACACACAGCACCTGCCCAGAATGTACATTTAGCCTTCCGTAATACGTTACGTCATGTCTAAGTAAATTGTAATCTAAGTAAGACTATCAACAAAACAACTTTCGCATAACAATATATTATAATATTACAGAATGTATATAGGTAACATAATGCCTAAAATATTATTTATTACTCCTATATATTGAAAAACACATAGACTTATTGCAAATCATTGTGGCATAGTGGCACAGACACAGCACTTCAAAGTATATAAATACGAAAATAGCACGATTGCTATCCAGACACAAGAAAATTATTGATATTCCAAGATACAGAGTGAGAGAGAGAGCTGATAAAGAATTTTTATCATTGACTACACTACAATACCTTATATACCTACATAAATATTACACTAAAGTGTATAGACACATACAAGATAGTACGATAATAAATGTTTCCTTTGTTCTGTAGTACAGTATATTAAGTACATAATATGCCTAGCTGTGTAAAATATTGTATATTATTATCATAAATGCTTTCTCCTTTATTATTAATGCATACGTACATAGCTAGTATTAGTATGAGGTGAGTATAAAGTGTGTTAGATACTGTAGAGAAATAGTTACACACTTACTACACAGCTTATAATATTGTAATGAAATCGTATACCTTATCTACTTTCTCACGAATTAAGTCAACAAACAACACTGACAGAGATATTTGTTACTACTACTACGTTTGTGTATTGTCGTGTACGATTACAGAATACAGACACATATATAGAGATTGCAAATATTTACTTGTAATAATTCGTAATTCGAAACGACATAAATGAAAGTGAAGCAAGTCAGAAGAAGAATCACGAGAATCTATATCGCATCATAGGAATTACTACATAGTTAGTTTGTATTACACTATAGTACTTAAAATATTTATCATTACATAGAAATGATATTGCATAACAATATTATTATTATTATTACGATTACTACATACAATGATTATGATGATTATAGCAACTACAAATAAACACAAGGATTTTAATGTGAAAGTGAAAAAGTGGTTTGTAATAAAAAACCAGTCAACTTGTCACAAGTCTAATGGTTATTACTATAGTGTCTTGACTAGAACCCATCATGCACTGCACTAAACTTTAGTAGCCGTCTGGTCTTTAGTAATTTATTCTCCTGGCATTCTCCGCTTTATCATACAAGTCGTGTCAGCACTCCTCCAGTCCTAATACTCGTGACAGTACTAGTATAGTATCTGTAGTGAGGTAGTGTAGACGAAGTTGTACTTGTAGTATCTGTATGTAGTCGTATTAGTAGTAGTAGTAGGGCTCAATCTCAATGGCAAATGTGACTCCATGGTTTCCTTAGCATAAAGAAAGACACACAATATCACCAAGTGATTCTCTCCCGGTTCGTCCTTCTCTTTCTTTCTCTCTGGGAGTATTAGTGGAACGTTTATGAATAGTGTTTGTGTGCATAAAATCTTTAGTATGAGCCAATGACATATTTTCCTACACTTTTCTCTCAGATTAGTTTTTCATAGCATGCAGCATGCCTGCACACACTTCAGGTACTTAGCATTTCAAAAGAAACTACCTAAAGTATAGGTACTACATACTTAAAGTACAAAGTAAAAGTACACACCTGCGGTATTTTGTATTTAATGTATGGGTAGTTTTGTAAGTGTAGTCTCTGTAAGTAATAAGAGAGAGTTAGAGTGCACATTGATTGATGCTTCATGGCATGGTGCTACTTTATGTATGGTAATAGCAAACTATGCAAACACTACACATGTAATATAGTAAGCTAAAAAACGGTGCAGTAACGGTGCTGCATGGTATGATGGTGTGACGGTGGTGGTAGTGGAGATTTCTCCGCGTATTAATATCCCGTTAGTATTGAGAGTCGGCTTGAGCATACAACTTTTCATAGCCAACTCTGGAGAAAAACGGACCTTTGAACCAAGAAAATCATGCAATGTTAGCAATATACATACCTACATTATTATACCTAGTAGATTCCTAGTGTATATATAGATGAATATTATGTAGTAGCTCTAGTAGTAGTAGCTGTACACGAATGAGTACCCAGTGACAATCTTGTGGACCATGTTAGTGCAGGATATAAGGGTAAGCATAGATGAATAGATAAGGTCTAGTATGCAACTCTTGGTGACTTCACCGTGAAAATTGGGAGAAATGGGATTTCTTATGAAGACAGCAAAAAAAAGTTGCCCTAGAAATAGTTGTAGCAGTGCTATGTGTATTATGTATATGGTGTGCTGCAATTTATACTATGTAGGGAAGGGTATGGTGTATGGGGGATGCTTAATGCATGAAATACTAACTGTTATGCAGTAGGTATGTGTACGAAGAGGTACTACTACAAACATAACGTAGGTATCTGTATTCTGTTGGAGAGGAGAACCTTAGTATCTTCTCTAACCAAAGCAAGTGCTCTTTCTGCCATAAAATCCAAGTTTCCGTTTAATATAAATTGAGTACGCTGGCAAATGTGGTAGTGAGTAAATGGGATAAATCGCTTTAGCTGCCTAATCATATTCTTTCCCAACACTCCAATCTTTGCCTTCCTTCAACATTCAACTATAATGCCATCCCAGTTTGCCTTGACTTGCCTTGAGAGTTGCTTTAATTCTAGTATGAATCCGTCAGTGGAGTCTCATACACAGTATTGAATATTAGCAATAGTATCTTCTAAATATTCTACGTGAGTCTAAGTAGGTAACACGAGGAGTACTGGAGGAGTACCCGAGTACTATTGCACAAAGCTATGAGAAAGATGCGTAGAGCACATATCTGTATAAGGGACTCAAGTCATCATTAATAATTCATTAGAGGCAAAGGCAGGAAGTGAGTCATTGAAGCATGGAAACAAAAGTGCAAACTGCTACTAAATCCCTAATGGCTTTCTCTCTCTCTTTCTCTGTTTCTGTCTAAACCCTCTCTATCCACTTTCTCCAAGTGAATCCAATTAATTTACAATTTTGCTGATTTTTGCATATTTCCCATACAGATATACACAGACAATACTAGAAAGACTCGGTAGCATCTTAGCCGTAGCTTACATTAAAACCTTTTCGAAGGATGCTAATGCTACCCTTTGCAGAACAGCATTTGTATATATGTACATACAACTACATAGCACTAATACAGATTTAATGCTGTACCATTTGTAGTAACAGCAATTTAATAGCGTCTCCCCTGTCTCTTACTAGCATTAGCATCTACATACAGTCTAATACGATCTCATCAACATCCTAATAAAATTATGCTATATAAAAATGTACACACACTCATAGTAGTAACTCCAGCATAACTGCTTTACATGATATACAGCACTAATTCTGTTGTGTAGGTACTTAAGTACATAAATACTATGTACCAGTATGATGTATCCAATAAATTTTTCTTTTGCTCCAAATAGTTCCAATTTTGAAATGCAGACATTAGACACAATCTGCTATTAGTAGTGTATAGGTAGGAATCTTGTGATACTTGAGTTGGGATCGCAATCATCTTTTACTCTTTCACCTCACAAACCTACATCCCACTAATTCAGACATAAAAGCTACATGACTGCATAAAATATACCTTGACTCTAGTTTCTAGTAAAATAAAATGTAGCTACCTACCTACAGATACTACCTATATACATAGAAGTAGACATTTATTAGATACACGCAGTGTAAATAGCGGGTTGAACTAGAGATTCGAGTAGGAGAGTGAGTAGAGTAGATATGGGCTGAAACAAACTGGGTGCTGTGCCTGGATAATAATATATGGGGCATGTCATGTCAAGATGAGAGTATTTGTAGGTAAGTTTAGCTAAGCAGGTAGTAGTGGCAGTAGTGGAATATTTAGTTTGACAGAGTAGTTGTGTTGGTAAGGAAGGAAGGTATATTCTCTCCTGTATATGTTCTGTACGTACTACCTTGGTTCGCATAGCGGAAAGCTTCTGCGTCAGAATGGGATTTTTTGTTTCTTGGAGTCTCTCAAGTGTTATACATTGCATGCTTCCGATCCAATCTGTCTGTCTGTCTGTCTATCTATCTATCTATCTATCTTCCCAATGGTATCCTACTCTTTTGGAGTCCTTGCCTTTCCTTCACATATCTTTTTGTGGTTCACGGTTAACTTTCGTTTCGGCAATCGGCTCCGTTATGCATTACTGCATGCGCACTCTGATCTGTCTATTCCGTTCCCTGCTCTACTTTGCTTGTATACTTATACGAACTAGTTGTACTTTGTACTACACAAAATAGATATAGGGCCTACTATTTAGTAGTCCTTTAGTAGTTGTAGTCCTAGCCCGGCAGCTTTCACAGACCCTTTTCTCTGTCTCTATACTCTTCATATACTTGCAGTTGTATATAAAGAGAGAAATCTTGCGAAACTCAGTTCAACTTACTTTCCTTTCCTTCAGTTGACTCAACTCAAATGTGCTCTATTCTATTCCACTCACATGAAAAATGGGATACTACCACCACCACACCATGCACTACTACTACTACATACTACAACTTACTATTTCGTACCTCCACTACTACTACTTACTTTACTACGACTACTCCTTCACTTACTCTCACTCTTACTCTTACTACAACTTCTAATACCTACCAACCAAAACCCAGGGGCTGCGGAACATGTTTAAGGGTGGAGACATAAAGATGAATGAAAAATCACCAATAGTGTTTTTTAAATATTGAATGGCTGTATCTAGGATTGTAGTTCTGGTGGGGCAAAATCCAAAAAAGAGTTACAAATGTGCTAATTATCACGCATATCGTTAAATACATGAGCTGTTTTAGGTTTCAATCAATTGAATCAATGTAGTATATATTAAATTCGCGTGTAACGCGAAAATTTTTGCAACATTTTGCATTTTTATGGTAAAAAAACCTCGTTTTTGGAACTTTTAACTTGATTCATAACAAAATCAACACAATATTGAAATTTACATAAGTACATATACATTTTTGTAAAATTTTGGGGGGACAAATGTTAACGATGTCCCATAGCAGAATTTTCAGGGAACATCGTCCTCATGTCCCCACGGTTCCGCGGCCCATGACCAACTCACTAGCTTTAGCTCCATCAGCAGCAGCTTTGCTCTTTCACAGTATCACAGTAGAATATATATAATACTACAGTGTGCTCAAAGTCTAAAATGATATAATATATAGTTAGAAACTATTATGTTCCACGGAGCCTTTTACACGATTATGCATCTCCCTGGTCCTGGTGTACTGTATATATATGTAGAGTAGAACTTCTAGTAGGTTTTACTCTTTGGTACATATATACAGAGTATTAATATTATGTATGTGTATGTGTACGTGTATTAGTATAGTATTAAAGTAGTGTTCCCTACCTTTATTTTGAGTTGCACTCTAGAGAAAGAGATACACTCATCGTTAGTAACTACTGCTAATGCTGGAAATTCTAGAAGGATTTGATAGTACTTAATAGTTGGTTGGGCACGGAAGAATATAAGGGTCTACTAGCACTAATACACACACACTAATGCCCATGCACCAGAGAGCACTTTGCCTGTGTACTCGTACAGTAGGAGTATTAAATAGTAATGTAGTGGTATACACATACTAGTTGTATGTGTATATGTACCTTAAGGTTACTAATAGGACGGAGAGACTCATGATATGATGATGGTAGGGCAGCTAAAGCCCGGAATGTTGCTAGTCTTGGTTGGGTGTATGTAAGTATGAGAGAGATAGAGTGAGAGTGTAAGTGGAATTTAGCTACAGTCGGAGTGCTTGTGTTTGTAGTAGTAGATCTGGGAGTTGTTGTATGAGTAGTATGGAATGAAAAGCATGGGGATGGTATTTTGTGTTGTGCACATAACATAGCTGGTCTGTGTACTATGTAGAGGTATACATACGTATGTGTCTACACACTCGGATCCCGAACGACCCAGAGAAAGAGAGAAAGAGAGTAAAAGGGAATTGACGTGAGTGACTGAGCGAGTGAGCTACACTCTGCCCGTATGAAAGGGTGGACGTGGACGTGTAGTTTTTCTTCGCTCTGCTTCCCGAGCCGTTTTGTATTTTACTTTACACATGGAGACAGATATTGTCCGCATCTTTATTCGTCTTCCGTGTTACTAAGTATATTGAGAGAAGGCGAGAGAAAGCACAAGAGAGTCACATCAGTGTCAGAGACAGGCAAAGGGAGAACGCTTTAAGCATTGGAGACATAGCCTTCTCTCACACGACACACACACACAGGCAACGCGCCTCGTATTATTTAATTCAGCCCAGTCAAACCAATGTGAGTTCTTCTTGTTCCTTTTTCCTGTGAATTACGTGTAGTAGTGTGCTGCTCTTCATACTTGTGTTCCATCCTTGTTGCCTTCATCCTCAACCTCATCTCCGACTCTCTATTTCTATTTCTCTCTCTGTCTGAATGTCTGTGTCTCTCTTTCTCTTTCCATCTTTTCATGTGTTTTCTATTTCTTGTACTTCGCCTTGTACTCTACTAAGTTCTTCCACGAAAATCTTAGCAACTTCTTATGAAATATAAAATCTGTGTCCAATTATCATCACTCTAAATATATATGGCCATTACATTAGTCATAGCCTCAGTCTGTTACACAATACACATAGAGCAGAGTATCTAGTATCCGTAGTTCCCTCATCCTCATCATCATTCTTCTTCTTACTCCGTTACTTTACATTATTGTGTGTGTGTGAATGTCTAGTTGGAAAGAAAAGAAGGAGAAGACGAAGAAGAAGAAAAAGAAGACGGAGCTTTTTGTATATTAATATTGTGTGCTGTTATTGTGTAGTGTTGTGTTGTGTCGTGTAGTGTGTGTTCTTCTCTGTGTGCATTCTGTATGTATATATAGTGTTCGTGCTCTCGTGCTGTGTTTGTCGACTTGCGACACCTTTGCAAAAGCTACGACTCCGTTGTTTGTGGCTAGAGATATAGGGAGAGAGGATGTAATGGTGGGAGCCGAGTGAAGGAGCGAAGAGGCAAGGAGGCAAGAAGAAGTGGTGGAAGAAGATTCGGAGATATACAAGATACCTATATATAAGTGGTGGATATATAGGCAAAAAGACTGGCTTACTTACGTGCATAGTTTGTAGGTAGGGAGAGAGGGCTAGGACATCCAGCCCTGGTCCAGGCCAGACTAGGGCTTTGCTTTTAGGAGCATGGACCCATACCAACGTCAACATCAACACCAAGGCTTTAATCGATTCAGGTACAAGACACGTGTGCAAGCTGTTGCCGTGGTCGATATTGTACGGGAAGTTTTGTTTCCTTTCATTAATAAATTAATTAGCCTTGTCCAACTATCCGATTACAGTAGAGAAAGTAGAGTCTAATTATAATCTAGTGCAGCCGTAATATTAACAGATTGATGAATATCAAAGTAGACTTCACTTAATGTGAAATAGATCAACTCTAGCCATTAGTTCCACCAGAACACATAATGAATATTTATTATCTCTTTCACAGTCACAGATAGTACACGATTTATTTCATACTCTAATAGCAGTAGACATTCTCCAAATGCACTTCTCACACTCTTTTGCCAAAAATCTACGGATTTATGTCGCAATATTTATTACTTTTTCCCATTACTTTCTTTCTCTGTGGGAAAGTCCACTTTCACGTACTGCAATAAAGATGACATTGAAAATTCTTGGAAATAGTAGTTCTTATTATTTCAGATAAGAATGTTACTGCCTCTTAAATGCAATTTAGATGCATCGTGCATTCATATACATTGATTCATTGCTTATTAAGAACTCGATATTAGACACTAGGAAAGTAGGACAGGAATACATTATAAATCAAACAAATATTAGTACTTAAGGCTGTCGCAGAACAGTATCTTCCTTATTTAAGCAGTTTATACAACGATTTAAATTACCTAAAGTGTTACTCAATGAAATAGTACTTGTACAGTGTTACTAATACAATTATAAGGGACTCAATAGGAATCATATTTATTTACCAGGCTATTTTCCACTTTATTTATATGTTTATGTAAATTGTAATGTTTTACATTCATTTATGTAGATAATTCAACGTTTACAATTACATAAAAATATACAGGCTATCATGATTGTGTGGAACAATTGTACAAACTATCTTTTTAAATAGTAAAATGCTCTTAACTCTCTGTACAACCATACTGATATTAGTCATGTCATTAGTGTGCAAAGTCATTATTGAAATTTTTGTTTTTTATACTAAAATGAATGAGGGATTGTAGCAAAGCAGGAGAAAGTGTAAATAAAGAAAGTATATTGGACTTAGACTTTAAATACTTAAACTACTTAAAATTACTTTCTTAGAGTCTAATGCAAATCTTACAGAAATAAAAAGTTTTAATTATCGTTGTGTCATTGTATGATTTTGCAGTTAGTTGGAACGATTCCTTTTATAAACTTAGGCTTTGTTATTAACGACGCATCTCACCTGACAGACGGTAAACTAATGTAAATCATTGTAGTTGTTTGCTGTAGTTAGGTTTGTACTAATTTTCGTATTGGTTTTGTAGCTTTAGACCTAGTGTCCTACATACTAGTTGTAGATCTAAATGTAGATTGACATTACTAAACAAATCAATATAAATAAAAAATACCTAACTTGATAAAACTGGAAATTGTTTGTGTTCAGTTTGACTAACCTACTAACGTTTACGTTATATCTGTAAATGCTTGTGAATTGATGTCTTGGAAATGAAATGACTAATGGAAGGTTTTGTATTTTCATGCTGCAGAGAGAGAATACTTGGTACTGATTTGGATGATGTTAATGATCGTCTACATAATGCAGTTGGTGATGGCTGTATGGCTTTTGGCAGCTACTAGAGAGGTAAATTTGTGATTGTTTTGTCGAGTCGAAAAATTTGTTTATTTGCATAACATAATATACTTGGGCACAATAAAATAATGTGACTATTTAAAATGGGGGACATGAAGAAGATGATGTATTGTGATATATTTGATACATTGATAAGTGAGTATCTGTATATGACATGAATGAATGGTTATGTATAATTCATGAAGAGCTCAAAGTGCCTAATGTAGTGATGCTTATGGAAATCTTTAGAATTTCATTTATGCTTTAAAAGGAAGGATTTAAGGCTAGGTATGGTATTCGTACAGTAAATCCACACAAATCCTTTATCTTTCATGTAGGGTGTATTGGAAGAAAGTGTGAGCTAATTTGTTTGGATATTGTGCTACTGTTGCAGTGTAATGAAGACTTAGCCGAAGGATACTGTCAAGTGTGGATGCACACAGGGATCTTCCTCTTGGCGTTTTATATTATGGAGCTCATGCTCGCTATCTCAATAATAATGGTGCCTCCGCATCCAACGATAAAAAGGGTTATTTTCATACTCACTGGTTACGGTGCCAAAGTCGTGTATAGAGCCTCATCCTTGATGGCCGTAAGCAATTTTATGGATGATCTTAGCCGTCCTACAGATACTTATAACAATAATAACGTTACTATATCTCAGGGAAACTTACTCCATTACCATATTCCGTTTCGATACGAGTATCCGCTCCGACCCATAACCTATCCTACCTACCCGCAACCCAAATACACAAACCACAACAATAATAATTATCGTTTTAACTATAATTACATTCCTCCCGTAGCACACAGCTATAGTCTCAGCAATCATGTTCCAAACACTCATCATCCCCAGTCCAATCCTCACTTCCAGACCTACACTCACAGACATAGCGCCAGACATTCCTCAAATACCAATTACAATAATTATTTCACCGTTCCGTACCAGTGACACATACATAAAACCCACTATATCCATAATACATGCATATACATTCTTCTCCTCACAAACATCCATTCTTCATTCACCCATAGAACAACACTCATACATTCTAAGCCTTCAGCCACCATTAATACTTCCTACACTCCCACAACTACCACCACCACTAATAATAATACGATCTGTACATACCAATGGCAATGGCAATGCCACGGAAGAATAAGAGGAAGAAGAAAAAGAAAAAAAACTCCAAGAAAGAAGAAGAAATGCTATCCTCATACATACAGATACTACACTACAGTACTCGGATGCTCATCATTCAAAAACTACCCTCTGACATTACTCGAACCGAACAAAAAAATGCCTAAACGTATCTCAGCTCCTGAAAGGAATTATTAAGGGGAGAAAGTATGGGAATGAGAGCAATAGAAAGTTGAGCACAGTCAAATGGAGCCAACAACATAAAATAATAAAGTAAGAAGGGAAGGGTGAGATGACAATAATAAACTTGGGTAATAATATTAAGTACTTATATTATAGTATTGTAAATGTAACCGAAGAAGCTGAAAGAAAGTATGTCATGGATCTGATTATGGAGTTGCTTTTAAGAGCACTAATGTAAACGTCCTGCTATGACTGTGAAAGTAATAATGTTATGTAATAGAATTCTCTCTCTCTATCTCTCTCTGTCTATGTTTTACTGTGTGCTTTGCTAATATTGCTGCACGGGGCTCTCGACTGGGTCGTGTTGCGTAAACTCACACAGTTCACTCATCACTCCATACAAAATACAAATACACTGGAAATACAAATAGACTACTAGTACCTATACTAGTAAGTACTAGTAGTGTTGTAGTGCAATGGGATTTAATGTATCGTAAAATGTGAAGAACTTCACAACATTCAATGCTCATTGTGTATTGTATTCATGTGCGGCGGATGTGGATGTTGTTATGTACTCAAGTTAAGTGAGTATATCTGTTACTCCGACCCACTGCATTCACACTACAACACTCTACACTAGAGACAAGTCGCAGCAACCAAAACTACAACAAGACAAGGATTTACTGTACAAATCATTCCGGAGATGAGACCAGTACAAGGACTACTACTACTATAAACATACTAGATACATACATAACACACAGATACATACAAGTACATGCATACGAGAGTGTATACACAAATACTATGTATATACACACATTGTAAGTACATTGTACAGATACAAATACACCACATGACAAAATACACACTATGTAAGTACAGATAAGTCTAGTATGTAGTAGGACTCTGCTGCTATTATTGCGAAGTAAGTAAACCTAAACGAAAAGCCATACGGAGATATGTCAGGCTGGCCAAAACGAAATAATAGACACAGGGAAGGAATAGTAGGGACACATGCATACACGGACAGCAAAGTAAGTACACTGCGAAACCAAGCAACTATTATGTACTTTGCTCTCACAGTCAGTTCAGAGTTCTGTTGAATCGATATCACTTTCTCATAGTGTAGCACAGTGAACAAGAGTGCAGGAGACTTGAACGAGTGGAATTTCTTTCCCCGTTGGTCAGCACACTCAAAGTTCCCAGATTTGCTTTACTTTTTACAGAAAATAAAATATCGTCGCTCCAAATGACAGTACCCTGACAATAAATACGGATACAAATATGCGTAGCCATATACTCTACCTATATATACATACATACATACATACGATATATTACACTCATCCTGTGCTCCATCTCAAATGTACGGCTTTGTGCACAGATCAGATTACAGATAAATATTACTAATACCACACACGTCTAAATATTTACACATAGCGATAAGTTTTCCAGAAATGTTTCTAACTGATAAAAACTATTATGACTTAGCTAAACATATTATGCTACATAAGGATAATATTATGATACAACAACGCCTGTGTTACATACATAGACATATATTATGTAACAATGCAATGTGCTACTTACTTACTTTTAGATATACGTTACTTTATTATACATCATTGCGTATAAAATCTGTAAGAACTAAAATACCTACCTAAATACATACCTACATAAATACATACCTAAATTACAAATACATACCTAAAACTACCGGTCCTATATATTGCTATTATTTATTACAGATCTATGATGTATGGCAGTGATTGTTTTGTTAAGTCGATTGAATATAATAATTTTTCCCCCTCATGTGAAAAACGTTTGCAATGGATTTGATAGATTTGTATGTATGGTGTATTGTTTGTTTGGAAATACTATAAAACTATACGTAAATAATATGTGTAGGTTAAGATGAATTTTGTTATAAATACAAATCCTTATAATATCTATTGATCAAAGTAATGCAAAGCAACTGCCAATGATAATAATTAAAGATATAAAGTACCTAACTGCAATTAAAAACTCTGCAATATGTCAGACAATAACTAACATGTACTTACACGAATACTATACGTAACAACTAATAACTAGGTTAGCCAATAAATAAGGAATTGTATAAAAGTATTAGGAAGGAATCCATGAACAATAAACAATAAATGAGTACTTTGCAATCAAAAATGACAATTTCAACCAATTGCAACCCGCAACAATAATCTTCGATGTATACTGGACAATAAATAACAATCAATACTAATAACGTACTATATACTAAATTCTATACTACTAAATAAAACTGGTCAAATAATGAAATGTTAATTGTGAAATTAAGTTTTTAGTGAATAATTAAAATATGTATGTTGAGATTTAATGTAAGAACTAAAGCGTTGGATATGTAATGCGTAATCTACAAATACGTTGATACTAAACACAATAACTAGGTACGTAACTCCGATTAATCTACAATGATGACAATGAAAACCATATTATTACGACTATATGACACTCAAAGAAAGTATGGTCCTAGGGAATAATAAACCAATACTCAAAATGGAAATGATACATATATGCAACATACCTTTATTACTCGTAATACTGCGGTATGAGAATTATTAATACTAACTAAACAAGGGCAGATACAGATAGATAATATTATACTTACATTATGATTGTAGCGAAAAAATAAATAAATGCTACTACGAATTTTACTAACAGTGCACAAAACTTATTGGAATATGGAGACCTGTTCGTACAGACAATACATAAAATACAATAAAGAAGAATAAAATACTAAAATGAATAGTGTAAGTGTTTATAATACGTTGTAGAGACTACTACTAAAAATATGTACCTACAATTATATGTACTACACCTACAGATACAACATGCCATGATAATAAATAAAAATATTATATGTACCACAGCCATTGTGGACTGTGGAGGGTGAAAGGATATCTTATCAAGTCAATAAGACATTGTTATAAAAAATACACATTTATGATGTCATAATGAATGAAGAATAAAGAATACTCAATTCATTGTTATAAATCTTGGCTGCTGGAAGTCTATTGGGTGTGAGAAAATAAATTCTGAGACTCACACGAAAGTTATTATTTGATTATTACACTCACTCACAGAAAAGACTTAGTTTGCAGTTGTTAATCTGAGTATGAGTATGAGTTGTAGTATTCATTCATAGCATACAGAAAACAGAGTAGAAAAGAAAGGGAAACCTGTTGGATTAGAATGAAGCTAAGCCAAGCTTAGCTTTATCTTAGCGGGTGGAGAATATTAGAGATACTCTTGGAGATTTTATAAGAGAGTAAGTGCAAGTACACGTTATACTTACTTGCAAGAGTTTTTTCAGAACATAAAAGGAAGTAGTTCTTATATACTGGTGGATTTTGCTGAGAGAGACTGATATTTTTTACTTGCGGTGATAAAAGGATTTACATGCCAATAGCGTTGCACTGCTATCAATGGTGTGGAAGAAGATGCAGAATTAAATGCGGCTAATTCACCAAATAGGACACTAAGTGACAGTAATGACGCTAAGGCTGCCAAGATTAAATATCCACCGAGCCAAACACCACAATGAATTCCGTATGTAGTAAATGTCAAATACTTTCACCTATAGTTAACTGTAGTTCTCATGCGCGAAAAACTCTATTTTCCATCTCTCTCTCTCTTTCTAAAAATAAAATGCTTTTATATTAAACCGTAATCGAAATGTCCGTTTCCATACACATTGTTAGTATTAAATGTATTCACTGTGTCTCCGAGATTCTCTAAGTAAGTATGTACATAACAACAAACAACAACAAACAATTATTAGGTTTCCCCTAAGGTTCCTGCTGATACATTCAGAATATTATGTAATGTCATGCAATATGAGATTCGAT
>JAQFYB010002020.1:0-27595 GCA_034694085.1 Pogonognathellus longicornis | reverse complement strand
AGCAGGTGCTCTGTCTTGAATCATCAAGACTGAGCACCGGGGTGTTCAAAAAGGGTGCTCTGTCTTGATTGAGGTAAAGTCAACACGGCCAACGGCGTATACAATACACAGGCATGCTGTAAAATCAAAATTAAGCTATAGTGTAGTCAGGCTGCTGCAATCACAGTCTCATAATGACTGTATGCTACAGTCACCGTAAAATACAAAATCATCAGTGTCTCAAAATATTGACATGTAAAGCTTCATGCACTTATTGCATTAAGCTACATAGTTCCTGATATAGGACAGGCCATTTATTTATTAACAGGTCATTTAAAAATTGGACTTTGAGGAAGGAAAATTGGAGGTGTGAATTCCGAGAGAGTGGGCCTTCCCATGATAAACCGCTTTGGTAGAAACGTGATAGTTCAAAGATGCAAAGATAGCCAAAGATGAAACTTGCTAACTGAATATTAGAAGATATTTCTACAGGTTTTAGTTACTACAAATCTACTAAATTTGTATTTACATCTAAAACATATTGTTCAAATTTCCTAAAATTCCCAAGACATTAATGTTTTTCAGATTTCCCAAATGTTTTTAGATTTCTCAAAATTTTTCACCTTTTCCAAATTCTCGAAAGGTTTTTAGATTAATCAAATTATTCCAGGTTTCCTAGATTTCCCAATTGTTTTTTTATTCCCAATTCTTTTTAAATTTCACAACTTTTTCCAAAATTCCCATTTTTTTTAAATTTCCATGCATGATGAGAAGGTGATTCTGATTGTCAAATATCATAGTAAGATGCTCTAGAGTTTTTGCAAAAGTTTTAGCCACCACGAACACAGTGAGCTGTAAAATCGCCAAGCGGTAGTGTGTATTGTGTATTAGGGTGAAGCGTACGGGAATCTTCAATCAAGAGTTAAGCTCGGCATAGACAAAAAATCGAGAGGGTTGACATTTTATAAGCTGTATGTACATTCTATATCTTGATCGCCTTATTTCATTGCGTACGTGCCTAACTGTTTGTCAAGAAATTACTTTTGGCTGACGTGGCTCAAAGTAGTGTTTTGCATTTGCACATTGTGAATATGGTTGATGGTGACTCACTACAAACTTCTGGAAGCATTCTTAACTGTATTTACTACTTGTGTGCTTTTGTTTGTGACTGAATCTATTCGTTGCCAATTTCACTTCTCTTGCACACAAAAATCCTAATAAAATATCATCTTGTGAATTAAATACAATAAATGTTCATATCATACATTGCTCTTTGCTGTACGACATCGTCGAAATAAGGAACGCAACACTGACAAGACAGGAAAAACATTTATTCATGAATAAGAATTTTAATTTAATCCAGGTTTCTAACAACATGTATAATAATAAAGTACAACAGAGTAATAATTGTTCCAATTGAGTGGAAAATCTGATTGAGTGGAAAAATGTTGTGGATTTGCATTTGGCAAGGTATCTGTTTTTAAAATATGTAATTATTTATAATATAATCATTAATTTTATTTTAGACTCGCTGCAATATTTTATTATTTATTCGATAAATATTTATAGGATAAATAGGAACAAAAGCAATTACACATGTTATTAGTTGAAAATGTAATCATTGGAATTGCTGGTTTGTTTTTGATACATTTGATGCATAGTGAAAACTTACAAAGACGTAATAATGCATATTATTTTATTTTATTCTAACCAATGCAGATTCTGCGGAATAGTTCGGAATGGGATCGAAGCAAAAGCAATAACCAGAAATGGGCTACAAAGCCTATGCGGGCCACTTAATTACCTCATGATCTGGAATTAAATAGAAATCTTGAACTACTATGACTGACTGGATATTGAGGTTAGATACTTTTACTGGAGGTATAATTCGCGTAACCAGGGGTGCACTGAGGCACGGGCACCACCCATAATTTGTTTGGTATGTCAAGAAATGGAATATTTCTCATAAAAGTTTAAAAATTTTGAAACAATTTTGCGCTAGGCTCGAAATTGATGCATTTTATGTTGGTTTTGATTAATTGACTCCATTGCTAAGCGTTATTATAAACTCAATTGTACCTCATATAAGAATTTTCTTCTCCCAGCAAGGGCAAATCCAGGGTTTCTATTTGCGGTAGACTAAATGTAGAGTATGTGCAGAAGACGTGTAAAAGTTAGTATATACATCATAATTATTAATCAAAATGCAAAAATTTAATAGCGTATTTCTTGTACTATTAAAATGGCCTGGTGTTAGTACCCGTCCGGAAATGTTCAACAGGGTCCTGCAGGTATTTGGTCCTGAACTCTAAAACCCAGCAGGATTCTGTTGACACCATCAGTGGTAATATTACTGCTGAGAAGATCGCGCTAGGGAAGATAAAATCCCAAAGCAAATATGAAGAAAAAGGGCAGTAGAACTATTTCTGCTTAACCTCAGCAGGAAAATCTCATGATCCAGCGTTTTGGTTACTGCGATTTTAATTATTGAGTGAATGCGGTGTACTTGTGTTAAAGTATACAATATTTATTCTGTTTTCAAATTATTTGGAACTTTAAAAAATACGTTGATACCATTTGCAGTTTGTAAAATAATGAACAGATTACAATGTATTCCTTCAAATAGAAAAATTTGACACTTGATTTTATCTTATCCACAATAAGTATTTGTGGATCAATTTTTTGGTTACAATTTACTTGTCAATTACAGAAAAATCTTTACCTGAAACAACAGAACATATTGAACAGTTTAGTCATTAAAATATATTGTTGCAAATTGCCATGGAATTTTTGTTATTCTCTATCCCAATTTGCATGTATGCAAAAATTGCATTGCTTCATTTTTCGATTATTATCTCATGTTTGTGAGGTATCATTTTGTAAATTTAACATAAAAGGACATGGGACGACCAATTTGATGTATTTGTTGTTTTATATTCAAAGAACAAGAGTGATAAGATTAATTACGCATATTAAAGTAGGTATTGGTGTTTTGAAACTTCCGAATATCTTTTTTCACTATACAAATTAAAAGGTATGATTTTAAAATTTGTCCCACCCTATTTTGGTTCCGTCCATGACCGTCATACTATTACAGGTACCTACTCTTTTTTAATTACGTAATTCAATTGAGTGTACTTTTAAACTAATAAATGTGGAGATGTACAACATATTTTCAGTACTGTTACTATATCGCTGTATCATCGAAAGACGTACGGCGGAATTTTATAATACTTTGAAAAATCTGTAGGTTTTTTTCCAAGTCGTGTTGAACCAGTTTTAAAAACTTTTTATTTATTAATCACATTACCTGTTGATAAAACTTATAGTTTCCAAATCAATGTCATTATTGGCCAAAAATGGATTTGAAGTAGACAAATTTTGTATTTTCCTCATATTAAAGAGTTTCTTTTGCTTCTAGAAGTGAGATTTTAAAACAAAGTAACATTTATTTTGACAAGCTTTTGATAAATCACAAAGAATCCAAACGTAGATTGCCAGTTCGTTCATTAGTCATATTTTGCTTTTTGCGCCGTAAAATCAATGAGTCTCAAAGTTGAGATGGGATTTGAGAGCGAAACGTAAAAAAATGTATCGTAATTACACCTACTATTTCGCTTTCATTCATACAATCGTATTTCTATTTTGTGTACTTTTGTGAAATTAATTAAAGTCTCTAATTTGACCTTGGGCCACCTCTCATTCCGAGATTTTTATTTAATTATATTGTGGATAATACCCAACTCGTCCTTATGTCAAGTTTTTTGGGAATGGGAGGTGCCCAACGGTCATTTTTTGAAATTACTAAACCCCCTTTTGAGATATTCCCAAAATTGATAATTTATGAAAAAATATACAATAATACTTGATATTTAATAACTTTTGACCTGACAATAAGTCCGAAGAAAAAAATCTTGGATGAAAACTTCCCATTGCAGCCTTGTAGTGCGTTCTATCAATATTCAGTATATAAAATTTCATTTATTACTGTGAAATTTTTTTGGGCCCTGCGCGCATTTCATTTGTCTTTTTCAGTTGGCTTCTCTCTTACTTATCTTTATAAGGTTGTAGAGAGTGATGGAAATATGCGTATGATGTCATTAAATTACAATTATGAGAATTTGTGTGTACTAATTACAATAGTGTTTTACACTCAAGAATATTTCCATCATTAGCTACAACGAGTCAAATTTAGACTTGAAATTATTATGCAAACTGGCACTTCTATTTATTTTATCTTTACCAGCGTGATTTTCTCAGCAGTAATATTACCACTGATGGAGCCCTTCAATTGTGAAGTTATGCGATCATGAAGACTGAATAGAAATAATATAAGTACGGATCGAACGCACACTTATAACAGATTAGAGTAGTGCATAGAGCATCCGTTTATTAGCAGCATACATCATAGAATTCAGTATCGTAAGGTGGATGGAGCGATTCAAGTCAGTGGCAGTATACTTTTTGCTTGTTTTAGTACGTGCCGGAACTTTCCTGCTGGGACAGTTCAGCAGCAAAGTTGATGCACACAAGGTTTTGAGCGTTATAAATATTTTTTGACTTTGAACTGGAAAGTTCCTGCTCGCTTATTGCTGCTGAAACCTCTGTCCCAAATTTATAACAGAAAGTTTCAGCAGGGTTTAATGTGCTGATTCCTTTTGACAAATTTCCGGACGGGCAGCAAAGCTCATTTCATTCCATTCTACAATTCCATTCCAGACACACTAACTCCCAACTTAACTAAGTTCTTACAACTAATGTAATATACATATAATGTAAAATGTAATACAATCTTCTTGTGTTAGCGAGAGAACGAGGGAGAGAGAAAGTCGCCAGTTTTTCGTCTCAATCAAACAAGTCGACTTCCAAGTTCCGTCTCAGACTCGACCTCGACTGTTGCTAGCTGTAGCTACTAGGTGCTATACATGGAAATGGAATGGGACAAAACGTAATACGCAGTTAGAAACTACAAGTCAACCGCTAATCTAACCAAAAACTACAATTACACTAACACTGAAATATAAAATTGGCTTTCTCATCACTAGATGAAAACTCATTCACCGTAACAAACTTGTTACTTATCAAACAACGGATATGAAGTGTTAATCTTATTTTTGATTCCCTGAACAACTATCAAACTTCATAATTAGTGTCGGCACATTTTACTGCGTCGTGCATTGAAAGTTAATTGGCAATCGTCTACATTTGTCTGAATACAGTCTTTTATTACGTTTTTGTAGATTCATGTGTATGCTATGTTTATACTATATACACAGTATTCATATACACGTGATTGAAGTGTCAAACATTCAAGTCAGCATTTGTGCCTCATTTACGATGTCACCTCTTCCTTACACTCTTCGCTTTCTCTTTCATCTCCCCTCTCTAAACAAGCACACATGACATTTTGCAATGAAATCTTGTCAATATCACGTAGAACATCCTTTGACACATTTATATATGAGTATGCTGAATGTCCATGTACTTAATACGACCAAGTCAAAAACCCGTTAAACTACGTCATTTGATCTGTTTTACAGCGGTAATAATTATTTAAGACAGCTAAAACAAGTTTCTGAGCAAAGCAACTTCCGTTTTTAGCCTTCATCTTTGAGGAATCTTGAATGTGTTTCAAAATAATTGGATTATTTTTTGATAATTTGTCATAAATTCTCGCATCTGCTCAAGTATAGTTCACAGGTTAGAATAACACTCGGATTTCTATGAATATTACATTATTTTTCATGAGGTACAGTATTTTTATATACTGAATGAGAAACGAAACTACTTATATATTTATTCTGTAAATTTGCTCAACCATCCTCCAAGCTCATAACTGTAAAACTGACCAAATGACATTCTTTAATGGGGGTTTTCAGCTCAAGTGTCTTTAGCGCGTAAAACACATTCTATATACAACAAATCATGGCTCATGAAATGGTCAACCGAAACTATTAAAGATACGCATTAAACTGTTATTGCTCAATTTCTTCAAGCGGTACCTTCTGTATAATCACATGGGCGAAAATAATATGATACTATAAATCGAACTCACTCATCATTTAGATAGATTTGCGTAGAAAGCTAGTAAAACTTTCAAAGGGGAATTTATATTATGGAATATATAAAACTGCACTTTATTTTACAAAATAAAGATTTTGAATACGTAATAAAAATAATAATAGTACTCTATTCTTCTGCACGAACAATTCAGCAATACTATTACTGTTGTTATTGCAGTATTTCACAAACTACATCTAAAAAGTATTCTGGAAAACAATATTATTGGAATAAAACACTGTTCTGAAATAAATAGCGCGTTTGAATTCAAATATTTGAACTCAAATATTTGAACGAAACTTTTGTGTGATAAGTCAACGAATGTAGTTTATTTCGCGTTAATCGCAATGCATTTTCGCTACGTTTACCTGATGTTTTTAAATTGGATATACGCTTTATGCATCTTGAATCTCATCAGTTGATGCTGGATCACACAGCAAGTCCTAAAATCTAGTAGTAAAAGCAAATTCTAGACAGAATATAACTTTTAAACTCGAACAGGTAAAGGAACAAAGGAAGGTGACAAATTCGAGGAAAAGTAACTTTAGTTTTTCCCCAAACATTTCTGCGCAGTGTTTATTTAAAATCATAATAAGAAAATTTTTATGCAATTTAACTATAGTTTTTGTGACTTATTGAGATTATAGAAAAAGCAGTACCTTTATACTGTTTAAATAACATTGAGTAAGTAATTTAAATACAATTTAACATTTCATTTGAATTTTCCCATTTTGCACGTTAGTTTCTCCTTCAATTCATGCAAGCGCTTTTTATAAAACGATACGCGATTAGTTTCATAAAGTGCACACAACATTATATATGAATATGGTGCACTCCTAACTTGTTTTACTATTTTTTGCCCAGTTGAAATATACACATATATGCTATACGTATTACATTTAATAAATTACATTAAATAAAGTAAATCTGTTTACTAGCTAAGCTATTAAGGTAGTATAATAAAATAACCTAATGAAATGTTAAGCTATTTTTGACCAAATACTATGATCGGTTACAATGCCTAAAGTATTGGACTATGTGTGTATATTAATAAAGCTGCTTAAATTTAATTGTTATGCTTGTAAATAGTTATTAAATTTAAGTTTAAAATACTATATGAAGTATATGAATGATATATGAACAGGCTATACATATACTAAACTACGGATGTAGCACAATTCAATGGGACTGGGCAGTCGAATAAATTACTTGGTAAAAAGAATGGCTAATTAATATTAAAGCATTTAGCTGTGACTTTTGTTAGTTTTCAGGAGCATAAATTGAATACTAAGCTACCTTTCGTATTTCATCGGCGACTGAAAGAAAGTACTACATTGTGCTGTGCTCATGGCTGGTTAGCAATTCTCACGAAGTGACTGCGACTGGAGTAGTGTTGGAAGAAAATTTATTGTGAGTAGAATTCGGTATCTGGTGGAACACTCTCTAGGTTCTTGTTGCCACTTCGAAGCAGGGAGTTTAAGAAGAGCGTAGTCAGTAATTGTTTAAAAATTTCCCTCACTCATGAGTTTTAGTGGATTTGATGAAGGAGGTGGCAAAGAGAAAGATTTATAATGAGAATGAGATCCGGGTATATCTGCTGCACTTTAGTTTATATATTGCTCTCGCAGACGGGCCTGAGTCGCCTGAGTGAAGATCTAAAGGTGTTTGCTACGAATCATTTGTTTTGGCTCTAACCGAAAGTCCTAACTTTCACATTACGGTCTTACATTACAAAGAAGCCCAAGATCCAGTGGGTGGCTGCTGCTGCTGCGAATTGTGTAAAAGTGGGAATGAGAGAAAACACAAAGCCCAGAACTGCATCTTTGTATAATGGTTGGAGTTGTGCTGGTGCACAATATTATTAAATGTAGTAGGAGTTGGAGTCGTAGCTGTGGAAGTAGTGGAGCTATATCTGATAGAATCTTTGCCAAACCAAGCTCGACGAACTGCACGAGGAGTTTGTTCTATGACCATTCTGAGTGTGAGAGGGGAAAAGACAAGGAAGGCGTACAGATGGAATGGAAGTGAGATTCATTTTACTCTGGGAAGAAAACTGTAAATTAGTAGAAGTCATTCCATTCTGTCTTAAAAAAGAGAACTCGGCTGTCCAATCCAATTCAAACCAGTTACGTTTTTCTTTCTTTTCAGCCTCAATAATTAATTCTCGTTGGAGACGAGGGAACGAAGGCGACTAACGAATCCAGAATTCCATCTGGTACTACAAACTCTTCTCGTGCCTTGGCAGCTCCGATCTACGAAAACTATAAACTCATTCAAATTCTCGGCTGGAGATTCCTTTGTTTTTTTGTGTACACACACATTCATGTGCACACACAGAATTATCACTGAATGCCAACGACACAGACTGACAACTCGCCCAGCTTTTCTTTCTCTTTCCATTCTATAAATACACAACCAATTGTCGCCCTTAAATTTCCCATTACACAACAAATAATACTCCCACCAAATACAATTCACCAGATACTGCAATAAATACAATGAGCAATGTAACAGAAAATCTCTCCGTATCATTCCTCTTTCTTTTTCCTTCCTCGGCTTACACTCAATTCTTTTTATGGACCCTATAGTTCCAAAAAATAGTTCAAACTTATATTCTTAGTATTACGCCGCTCAAAAATACACAGTAAAGTAAATATGCATGGTTTATCTAAACTTGTGTTCTATCAACTAAACATAGTCGATTTCATATAACTGATTGGTTACATATTATATAAGTTTATCATCATACATTCAGTGCTAAATTTATAAACATTAAATTATTTATTTGCAATACGCAATTACAAAAATTTTTGAAGGTAGCTTTCTTCACATGGCTTACATCTAGATTTTGTAGTAGCTATATTTTATACTTTGGTCTCAATGGTTTCAATTTCTTACTCCCTTGCAAATATTAACGCTACCGTAATAAAAACAATGAGGTCCGTTTCCTCCATTTCTTTTGAATTTAATGTGTCCAAAGTTATAATGAGTCATAGATGATAGAACAGTGGGATGGGATTACATGAATATTGTGTTATGAATATACATAATATCTGTAGCCTTGGTTTGCATGTTGGTTACTTGAAATAAGTGTCAATTAATGTCAACAAAGTAATACAATCTGTATCCGACGACACAGGTAATCAAATGTATGTTAAGTTGCATTCCATATTTTATATGATTACATGCATCTTTTTAATAACGCGATACTACTTGTGTAATTAATGTGTATATTACATTGAAATAAACTGCGCAGCAAAAATAGGCCAGTGAAAGTCGGATGTGAAACTCGTATCAAGTCTAAATGAAGTGATATCAAAGGATACGACACAATAGGAAATAAACGTAATGTTATTACCAAAAGCTGTTGTATTCAAAATAAATGTAAGTAGGTTCTTTATAATGTTATTGTTATTGCTGCCAGCTCATATCATGAGTTTCAGTACGTCTGTCTGTTACATTGAATGTAATCACAAACTTCAACAGTATTCCGCCGATTTCGTTACCTTTGATACCAACGCTAACAATGACCGTTAACAAAACTATAGATATGAAAACGAATGGTAGTCTATTGTTGGTCTCTCAGTGAATCTAATAATTGACGTCGTTGTAATCTCATAATGGGATGAAAGTAACACTGGTAAATGAAGGCGTGGACCAGGATCCGCCTTTTCATCGTATTTGCGTGATTTAAGGCTAAGCAATTTACACAGCTTTAGTTATTCAAATCCTGACATTACATTATCACCGAGAATTAAACAGCATATAGTTTGTTTGAAATTTTCTTTTAGTGTATAAACTATATCCGCAAATTAACAACCATTAACTAGTTTATAATTTAAAATTTTTGCTTTAACAATTACATTCAAATTATTTAGAGCACATGCTAAGTAAATTATTGGTTTGACAACAAATTTTACCACTGGAAGTATTGCTGTCATTGTAACTAACTAACGTATTTTAAGAATTAATGTTACAATGTTTCACTGGAATATAAATTTTTAAAATGCTAATATTAATAATAATTGCAAGCATTTATATTCAAAATGAATTTTAAAAAATGTAAAAGAGAAAGCCGTTTGTGAGATTTATGTTTCCAATTTGGCGACCGAAAACATACATAAATATTGATGGGATCGATGAGGTCTGAGTACAGCAAAGATATCGAAATGTCTTCCCCTGACCATTTAGAAGCATCATTGAAAATTCTGATTGAAAATTTATTATTTAATGCTATCTTGTCCTTCTATTACTTCCTAATTTGCAAGTAAATTCTTGGATAAATTTTACACACAAAACCGAGTAGAATTTAAACGAAAACACCTTAATTTGTTTAACCTTGTTTAAAAAAACCTTGTTTACTATTTCGGAACTTAATGGAAATGACCAGGCATTTTTACGACCTGGAAGTAATAAAATACGTGGAGTTCAAATTTTCCAATTCGCTTAAAAAGCTTGCTGACGTAGTTTTAGTACTTGGTAATTCTGTAAATCTTGAGGTAAACTCCATGTACAAGGATAGTACCAATAAGTTCCTCCTCTAGTACATATACCCAGTGGCGGATCTATGATTTTTGACAGGGGGGTTTCGTTCAAATCAGTTATCGGATCGAATATTTTTCAAGTTTTTCTAGCAAGGCTATATACAGAACAACTCTATTTCGAGGACGAAAAAAATAAAGATATAATTTGTAAATAAATATCGCGAAAATTTTGGGCCAAAATCTACAAACAATGCATAACTATCGCGAGCAGCGCGAATTTTTTTTCGATATTTAGCACTTTTATGGTAAGAAAATCTCTTTTTCTGAATTAAAACATTGTTATCTAATGCATACTGAAATTTAACGGTGAAGTTTGAACCCGTAAAACCCCTATGTAGATCCGCAAATGCATAGTAAACCATACCTGTACAAAAGAAATATTTTGATGTGAACTGGGTTGAGTGTAAATACATGGTTGAGTACTCCAAAAGCTTAAGAACGGGGAGTACGACGGAGTAGATGCTACATTTGTACAATTCAATGGAATAGAGGGACAAGGGACGACCGGAGGCAATTTAATCACTCCACTTTGCTTTGGTGAAGGAAAATAAGCTTTCCATAATAACATTATCGTCTCTTTTTAAGCCCATAGGTAAGTAACGTTATAGTTAACAAAATGCTGGTGTAGTGTAGACACTAACAAAGTAACTTTATTGTATGATACACGCTACACAAATACAGAGTTACAGAGACAGACCTCCCATATAGTTGCATATTTTCATCCACTACTAAAATTTCTACTTTACCGGAACTGAGGATCACTCACTCACTCACAATATAAAAACATTAAATTTCTGTATAAGTATTTCAGCCAGAATGAGAAGCTGCTTTTTATCCAGTTATTTCGTATTACTATAACAAGGCAATAATGCACAAAAGCACTGCGGGTAACAGCGTTGATCGAGAGATATACATTTGGCAGTTGAGCGTTGGCAGAACAAGTGTGAGAATAGGGCTATGATAATATAATCCTTGTGTGTGTCGATGCTGCGTTGCTGCGTCTGTTGAATTTGGAGAATTGTTTTCAGATGACTGGAGCTAACTACAGATACCCACCTTAGACATTTTTGTTGGAGGCAATTGACTTAAAATGTGATGTGACGGATCAATCGTTTTGAATGTGAGCTGAGCATAACAAGATTAGAGGGACTGTGTGCTTCGCGTTCTGGAGCAACACAAGGCAAGGCATAAGTCCACAAGTAAAAGTCTCTATATAAGCCATCCTGCAGTTTGTATCACAGAAAACTGACTTGAGTTAGTTAGTAAGTTGAAAAGGAGCAAAGTTATTCTACAACGCCGGAGGGGAGTTGGAAAAATGAGAATTTCACTTTAGCTCGGGTATTATTGCTCAGTGCGTAGAGTTAGTCACTCACTCAGTGAATAAGAATCATAGTCAGTCAGCCTCAACTTTTTACTATTTCCTTCCGCCCTCAGTCTTCTTAGCAGCTTACCTTTCTTCCGCACACCATACCTATACATAGGTACCTTTCTTTATAATAATGTCAATAAATTTCCGCTGTAATAGTTCTTTTGCTCTTACCGGCTATTTACATTTTTGCGTCTCCATTTTTATCCAGATTATACTCACTGCATTTTAAAATAATAAACTAAGGAAGTATTTTGTCTAGCGTTCCCCAAGCTAAATTTTATGACATTTCGGAGTAATACATGGTGTATGCTTCATATTTTACTATAATGTCCATGCTAATATGTATGTTGGGGTAAAGTGGTATATTTCTCGCAGTTTAATTTAAGTTGTCAAGTGTTTAATTCAATTTCTTTGACAGATGGTTCCCCTTTTCTCTAGCTGACACTTGATTTCTTGAATGTCTTTTTGTTTTGCATTTCGAGAGCTTTTCAGTGAAGTGTATAATCTGATGACCAATTTGTAATGGACTTATACAAAAGCAGACAAAAGGTTACAATGACTCTTTTGAAGACAAGTAGCGTTGTAACGTTAAGCGCACTTAACGTACGAAACAAATTATTACATTGTATTATCATAACTCTTTCTGTCGCCGCGTGTCGTCAAAAGACATTTTATGCGCCATGCCTCATTCATAATACACATTAAAAAACAAATATTATATCTGTCGCTACATCATTTTCGTGTCTGTGCGGAGTGTATTACGTTGAATCACATCCGTCGTGTTGCACAATCACTTACGACTGCGACGTATATGATGTGTAATAAAAATAAGGAAAAAACGCAGGAAGTCATCCAAACTACAATAGGAGAGTAACCATGGTTAAATGATATACATATGTACATACATATATAGGTGTATTATGTGTCTAATATATAGACACAGTGTTAGAATGCATTTGCGAATAAGTGTAGTGTGTCTAGGTTGAGTATAAGCGAAGAGGTCGCGTCGTGTCTTCAAACTTTGTCACGGAACAATTGGAGTCGTGAAGCAATTTTTTTAACAACTACGGCACTCAACTCGCATACACTTACACACAAAAGAAGAAAAAGATCCGTTGGAAACGAAAACGAAACCAATGTGGTATGATATCTCGTCTGTAACGTCGCCTTAGTTTAGTTTAGTTTCCACGGTGGAGAGAACAGTGGAAAAGACATGACTTTTCGTTGTGTCTCTGTGTGCACAGCTCACAAGACGACCACACCACCATACACACATACACACTACTAGTTTATGTTATCTGTTGTGTAGTATGTCAGTTGTATGTATAGAGGATATTACATAATACACTTATAGAGTGAGTGCTGTGTCTCTGCTGCAAAGCTATAGAACTAGTCTAAAAGTTGTAATCGAATGTCTACACATCCAAACATAGGGGTAATAGTCCAAAAATGTTCTGTCTCTCAAGCAAAGTGTAGCGAGGCAAGAAACGTTTCTTTACTACTTGTGCGTTTGTGGAAATACACACGACATATATATTATGTTGTTATAAAACACAGTATCATCGCGTGTAGGATTGTAGGAGCACATCTATATTGCCCTATTCGTATCTCAATGTTGCTACTGGGTTTGGTCAAGCAAAACAAGAGGATGACCAGGACGAGAAACGAAGAGATCATTACTAGTCCACATTGTATTGTCTTTGGCGTTGAACTGGTGTTTTTCCTTTAAGGCTTCTCTCCGCTTCTTACACTTTCTCTCTAACTCTTTTACTCTCTCTGTCTTTTCGTCCCTTCCTATACTGCAAACTACACACTCGGCGTCTGGTCAACGTTCACTTGACTCTCTTTACTTTCCTTCCTCTTGGATGAGTCTCACTCATGACTTCTATGACAACTAGTCTACTGTCAAACTTAGATATCATCGAAAAGCCTAAATCTTTTTATCGGCTCACAAGGCCATGTTCCGTCCGTATGACAACTTGCAGGAAACGATCTGGGAGTATGGAGCGACATTATTCATTCTAGTCAAACGCTCTCTTATCGACTCTATAAACCAAAGATAAGTAAACGTTTGCAAACTATGGGCGTCGTCATTTCCTTTCGTCCATAAACAGACTCTTACTTTGACCAGTCACATTTATGAAACCTACTATATATATTCCTACATACATACATAGCAGTTTCATACTCTCAGTATATTACATACAAGACAAAACGACGTGTAACAAACATTTTCACAGGCAAGGCCAGGATTGCCTCACAGGTGTGTCGGCAGTTTACAATTCTAATAATAATATTATTATCAAAGAGCTTGTGACCACGAAATTCAAGTATGGTGTGTCCAAAATTCAAATCCCTACAAGCATAACTATAGAGTGAGGAAAAACAAAAGAGTGTGTTGGTGGTTGGTGAGAGTGGCAGGGAATTGAGGAATCGGGTTTTAGGTTATTTATATAGAAGGGAATATAACATAATATGGTGGAATAAGTTTGTTGAAAATCAGAAGAATCTGAAAGGCACTTGTCCTTATGCATACACTTATCTTGAATCTGTAATGTCTATCTTGTCTCTGTCGTCCAGCAGCGAGTCCAGACTTCTCAAATATATCTTGACAATGTAGAGTAAGGGGAAAGTCAGTTGGTTGTAATACTAAAAGTTCGATAAGAAACTCAGCTACGATTACTAATGCTCTTTTCTACTATTCACTCTGGTTGAAAGCACCTACATTACAGAACAGAATATCGTTTGTCTAACTGTCCGTGTCGGATTCTTTGCTGTATAGACAGTTTACATAATAATCGACAAATTCATTCCAAACAATATTATTAACCATAGGGACAAACAGATGGCACGCACGACGCAGCATCCATACCCTTTGTAGAAGTAGCTACATGAAATCCAAAGCTTTTCGTACTTTCTAGCTATTTACCTACTCCAAATCGAATCATCTCGACTTCAGAGAGAGTCTGAAACGTTAAAAACTAGAAAGGATGGTTGGTTGTTGATAAAGTTTGTCATATTGTCATTGACTCACCATGACGCATACGAATGAAATGAATGATGTCCCAAGGCCAAGTAAATTCAATTTTTAGACACAGAAACGAGAGCGTGTTGTTTTATTACTTTATCTTTCACCATCATTTTCCCATTATTTTGATCCATTTAATTTCCAATCGTCCTATAAAAATTTCTGTCGACTTTCTGTCCAAAGTAGAGCGATAGATGAACGTACCTACCGCCTACTACTATCACTATGAACTATTGGACAAAGATACTTGTGTATATCAACTATGCCGCTCTAGATACATACCTATACTTAATTGCATTGCTGTATCATTTTGTAAGGAGGGGAGAGGTTCCGTAGTTACTGAATGAACGAGGGTGGTCAAAGATATTGATTTTGTGATTTTCGTTATTATTTCAAGCTAGGCTCATGGACATTTGAGATAACCGTCTTTAGTATTATTTGTGCCCCCGCCTGATATATCACCAGACGGAAAACAGTGAGTATGTAGCACTTGACTAGTTACTTCGACACACACCAACTAACTGAAGTCCTAGCCTCCATGCATGGGTTTGCAGTTTGTACATCACGAAGACCAAGACCAAGACTCTCTAGATAGCAATAGCATTGAAGGTGTTAGTTGTATAGAGTCCTAGGTTGCTAGCAGTGTTTAATACTTAAACTGGTGTGTATTATTAAGTTTTCTCGTACAGTTTTCCCTTGACAGCTGAAATAGTTTAGAGTAAAAGTGGAGAGTGGGATGTATGTGGAGAAGAGAGAGCGATAAAGAGACTAGAATACATAGGACTAGAGACAGAACGAGCGAGAATTATAGACAGAGAGGAAATAGATGGAAAAGCATGAAAAGACAGCAGTTGGTACGGATGATTGTGTGTGTATGTGTGAGAGCGAGTGTTAATACTTTCCGTAGTTGAAAATCAGTCAAGCCATACCACGGAGACCACAAAGCCAGCAGAAGCTGAACCACCATCTACCACGCGAAGCTTAATAAGACTCCAAGTCAATTGATTGTTGTGGCTTGTGCTCCCAACTTAAGTAGTTAGTAAATATTGTGAGTGTTGACACAAGAGTTAGATCAGAATTAGCAGTTAATTCCGTCAAGCGACTTCTACTCTGTCTGGTCTGACTGCATACTGTGCAGGTGATTGCGACACACAAACCCCAAACCTTTTTATGCTCATTCAATACAAATACAAGTCCTGCCAATTACTACAATGCTTTAAACGCTATTTCTCAACTACTAGCTATGGCTCAAGAACTCCACTTCAAAATTTACTTAATGAAAATAAACGGCTGGAAATAGTAGGGAAGCCGTCTTAAAGTCTTTCTTTATTATCTCTTTAAAACAATGTCGTGACTAGCACTTCCTGCGGCCCCTCCAAAACTAAATTATATCCCAATGTTATTAGACTATGTCAAGATGTTTACAAAAATACATGTGTCTATGTCAGTGTATGTAGACAGTAAAAAATGTTTCTTTGCCACTTTATTAAACAGTGGGTAGTTATTGGAAAAATCCTTTAAATAATATTATATATTGTTCCCAACTGTATACTTTGCACAACTTCACAAAAATATTGGCTCACATATATCAAGAATTCCAATCAATTTCTAACTTTGTTATTACGACGTAAATTGTCTGTTAAAATCACGTAATAACTGTCAAATGAATTCGCTCAATAAAAAAGCTACCTTTCTACAAAACTAGACTTACTATTACTATATTTTATACCTAGGCTTATTGCCATAGTAGTAAGTGTTATATTGGCACCTACTGGCATTTTTTTATCCGACTTATACTTACACTTATATACAAATGATATACTCAATATTAAATGTGCGTACAAAATGTCACTTCCATAAACATTTGAAAGTTTCACAGAAAATATACAAAAATGAATTAAAAAGACAATTTCCTTGTTAAGAAAGACAAAAGTTCCATCTGTAGAGCTAATTAGCAATCTGCTTCTAATCATCATAATTGTATTCCAAGCAGCTACACTCTACCTGACAATAAAAAATTGATTTAACGCTGAAAACGTCTTAAAATGTTTTATTGGTTGTAGTTTGGTGGCTGATGTGAGAAAAGAGGAAGCGGAAGTGGAGCGAGGCCAACCAGGAGCCGAATGCGAGTGTTGAAAAAGCCAATGAGCCATGGGAAATTATTTGTCGACCCACACGGAAACGGCAGGTTGTTGTTTTTCGAGTAGTAAATATTAGCGGCAGTGTAGTGTGTCAGAGACTAACAAACGGGGATTAGGAGTCTGAGAGACAAAAATAAGTAAGAGAGACAAGGCGAAGTAGGAAAGTAGGCGGGTAGCTAGAGATTAGTAAGATTGAAGTGAGGTGATTTGTGAGAGACGAACGAAGCAGCTTACAATTCATCTTGGCTCTTTCTTGGCTTTTCGCAGCATCGAATGTTATTCCTCCAGCTTTCCCTGTGCAGTATAGAAACACAGAATGACTGTGTATGGAAACTACTTTGCTCCTATCTCTACAAACAAACTAATTCCTCTCTTCGTTTCCAATATCATTCTTCTGTGTAGACTATGGACTTGATAAATATGAGCATAAGGTATTTATTTTACAAGTCTCGTTCATATTTAGATATTGCGATAGTCTTCCTATTATCTTGACTTTTGGTGACTCTTGTGCAGATACAGTAACAATAGGAAAGCACGTAATGCATAATATCTATGTACTAGGTGCTGCATGGGTAAAGAATGCAGAAGAAGATTTCAGTCAATGAGAGCTGAAACTTACCGTATATACCTTAAAATGGCTAGCTTAAAATTATCTCTTTATTATTACTATTTAACTCTCAAGGTTGGAATTTTCAAGATCTTCAGGAAAAACTAAGGAAAACGCTCAAATATTTTTTTTTTCATTCAGAATGTCTTAAAAACCATTAAATTTAAATTTGTAACAATGAAATTTTAAAAAATACTGTAATCCTTTGTCACAAAATTGCGAATTAGGAAAGTTAAAAAATTATCAAACATATTTTTTGTAAAGGAAGTTAGCAAGCGTTGATCTATAAATTTTCTCGTAGGTGTTCATTCATGATAATGTCGGTTAATTATTGTATTGTTGTAAGTATAATCCCAACTGGCTATTTAATCTACGTATTTAGTTGCTTAATAAGATTTGGTATGCATTCAGTATAAATTATAAAAAGTTACTTTTGAATGATTGCTGCATTTTTCTCGTAAGTGTAGAATAACAAGTAGCCATCCAGCTAAACGTCCCTCACAAGCAATTTAATTTCTGCTTACATGTTAATTACCAGAACCAGGAATTTTACATGTTTTAGTGTACGAGTACATTATTTGCAAGAAAAATTGTGAACCCTGACTGAGGAGAGCGTGCGGGGAAAATGACATGATCGTGAGAAATGTCATTGTGTGTTTTGGAGTAGAGTGTGTATAGACATGGGTATATCCGGTGTATTTGGCAATACTAATTGTGGAGTTTATGGTATGTGAATGAATAGTCTTCTTTCTATGTGTGTCTGTGACATGACATGAGTTGAGTTTGAGGGAAAGTTTGAGACTTGAAATTGTCTGGTGAGACTTGTAGCTATATATCTTTAGGTAAGAGAATGGGTCTGTTCAGTGATAGTGATGGAGGAATTTAGAGAATTGGACAAGATTAAGGGGAGCGGAAAGGTAATAAAGAAAGGGCCGACTGGAAAAATGAACGCCGTTAATTGAAGACGACAATGAAATGTAGGATCATGGAATAGGGTTTCGAACTTTCTTTGCTCGACTCTTGTTAGCACACTCTTCCCAGTCTGCTCCATCATGTCCAGCTCCAGTCCTCCGCTGTCCTGTCTGGTTTGATGTGTTCCGTCGTCCCTGTCTCTCTCCTTTCTTTCTCCAAATAGTTTCAGCTCAATGCCTATAATATATTGTGTTTAGTGTCTATATAGCAAAGGCAATCACCAGTATTCCCAACATCATGGATGTATAAGTATTTTAACTGCAGTTACTGGACTCAGTAGCACCACTGGAGAACCAAATACTTTGTTGTACTAACGAATAAAAGAACCAAACTGTCATATACCAATATACCTAGACACAGCTCACACGGATATACATGTAGACATTAGTATTTTACTACCACTACTAGCTTCCCCACTTTTCTGTGACTTCGTCTAATGTAGTGGCTGTCCAGCGTCGTACTACGCGTCAACAGGCCCTGCTTCCTTACAATTCAGCAAGGCCCAAATTTGTAGCTTTTGTTACTGCATTATTTATCGAACCCATCAATGTATTGTACCGTCTTAAAAAATACTTTGCTAAAATAAATTGTTGCTGATATTAAGAAAGATTTACACCTGTATTTCAGTACTTATGTATTATTTGAGGTCATCTCATATGTATAACAATGTTTCATTTTTTACTTTTTATTAAGAGATTAATATATTTTTCAATTACATATTAAATTTTATACCAATATTCAAAGATCATTTCTATTTTTGAAGAGAATATACAGAGAATACAAGTATTTGTAATCTGTGCCCATACTAATTGAATGACTTTATCCTTTGAATTCAATCATCATAGTTACGAACCTGGATTATATTGAGAGGATTTATATAGACATTATTATGATGCACCTATACACTGGTAGGTATAATATAATAATATAATGTTTATAGGTGTAAGAATATTTAGCATGTGTATAGCGCTGGGAGTTGTATACTATTTCTCATTAACTGCACCACTCAAAGTGCTTTGCTGATTTCTCTGTGTATAGCTATGTCCTTTCCTACGAGATAAAAGTTATTTCTCCCTAAAAATCTACCTAACAAGAAAAAACTTTCTGCTTACATCTACCTACCTGAAACATGTGCTTCTTTCTGCATGTAGATTACATAAAACTATCATAATATAAAAAATTCCTATTTGTCCTGAATTTGTTAGATGTATATGATACACATTCTTGTAAAACGAAAACTATTTCATATTGAATATAATATTATTATTATGCCTGTGATATATTTAAGGAATTTCTTGGCACAAACTACAAAGCAGCTGGTACTACAAATATCTGTAAGAATTTTCCGCTTTGTATAATATTAGTTCTATACTGACATGTTCATCGTGAATATTATTAACTTGTAAGAAAATAATTTGGAGACTAAGGTTCTTTTGATATCAGTTGTAGGTAATCTAATATAATAAGTATTTCTCGGAAAAATCCAGTTGAGCAAATGAGATTTCAAACAATCAGAGCAGGAGGGGGTGATAAAGTTTAGTGCAACCCTTTAACTTGTTCCTTGCCTTGCATTAGTATCTCACATAAGACGGAAACAAACTAACAATAGTTTGCTTATCTATTTGTATTGCGTAGAATGATATCAAGAACTCCTGGAAGGAAAAGGGAAAGTACAGAAGAATACTGATGTACAAAGTTGCCCCTGTATTATGTGTGCGTATCTAATACTCTAATGTCTAATACTACCAAACTATATACCAACAGATATAAAGACACAAATAAACTACACAGAGTATACCATATAATATAAAAAGCCGTTTTGGTGCCTAACAACTGTATAGCGCCGTAGATCCACTCGTTGCGTCTGAAATTACTTTTATAGATTATAGATTACACATCCAGTTAGAATACTAGAAGTTATTCAACATGAATCCTTTATATTTACTGCTTTTACTACTTCTGCCACTACCACAACTACTACTAATATCTTGAATACATAGAACAATGGCAAACTTTTATATTTAGCATTACTAAAACATATTTGTTTCCTGTTCATCGTTCCTCTTCTACGTAGCATACCATAACCTCTACATTGCAGGAATGTTTACAGGAGAGACAATGGACGGAGCCAAGCCGGAACAAAACTGGCAATGCAATCGCTTCAGTTGAGTCTCTGTTTTTGTCCGATCGATTTTTGCAATTTAAGTACAAGTAGATTGTAGATGAGAAGAAGAAGAAGCAAAAGAAGAAGAAGAAAAAGACGTGAAATAAAGAGGCATCTCCACTAGATGAGAAAACTATACGTAGAAACTGAGTCTCAGGAAAGAAACTCCAATCTGTGACTTGAGACGGGCCATGTCGGCAGCAAGAGCAGAAAAGAAGAAAGCCACCTTCCTTACTCAGCTACACACATTTTCCTCACGGATCCTACAAACTACCACCGTAGTCAACTAAAACTACAGAAAAGTGAACAGACAAACCCAGTCGAGTACTAACTAGGTTTGCACTACATGCATTGTACAGAAAACAGAGCCGAGGAACACAGTGCATTGCATAACTCGGGATCAGATGCAATATCCACTGCCATCCTACACTTCTCTACAATACAATACACTCACCATCTCTCTCTCCATTTCACTCCACTTTCCACTACGAATATACCACCACAATAAGAAATCCTCTCTCTACGACTAGAAACCAACTGCAGGGGGAAAGAAGGGAGAGAAAGATCAACGCAACACACACAGACATACTTATAGTGCAAGGCTGTATTATTATAGGGATGCGTTTCGCTTTGTCTTGGCTTCTACACTTACTATCAGCTTTCCCTCTTTTAGCTTCTTTCCTTCTTTAGGCAGCAGCACACCCGAAACAAGAAAACGAGAAATCCTTATATAATAAAGATATGCTCAACACATATTATTACCTACACTTTATTATGTATTACACCTAGATACACACACATTTCTATAATTTCAACTCGCCAAACCCAAAAACATTATGTACCTTTTTCTATAATGCTATAATTAGCTAACATCCAATTTGTACAGTTACTCAAAAATAGTATTGTGTATTGTGCATTTAAACACTGTACACTTTCAAACTTACATTGAGTGCGTTCAGGATCGACATGCTTGTATTTGAAACACTTTTAGATACACGAACCATATTTTAAAAATGTAGAAAACAGTTAAAGATAACGATATGATCGTTTGCCATTATCCTAATCCGCGGGAGGATAAAAACTATAGTTTTCGACATAAAATCTACCTAAATGCAATAAAAACCGTTTGGTCTTGGTTCGGTCCTTAATATTTTTGATTGTTCTCTTATCCTACGACTCGCATCTCAAAACTCTTAATATTATTGTCTGTAACCACCGATTTAAAGTGGTACTTTATTTGCCTGCAAAAAAAGGCGCTCAATTAAATTCGCTATTATAATATCAGTTAGTGGCCTAGAGTTACTCAAAACCGTGTAATATGCACAGAAAGCTAATACTACCATTGTACTTTATCATAAAGGGGAAAATACGAATGTCCATGCATAGAAAGCTTAGCTTTGCAGTTTTCATTCATACACAGTATCCTATTATAATAATATATTAAATATAAATAAATAAGTGACCTATAGTTTCAGCATAATGTACATACACCTCGGGCTTCGTTATGCTGATTTTTGCCAAAATTAGATCAAATTCACGCTACGCGCGATAATATCATTTTTACCTCATAATTTAGTTTAGCAACCCGACCCCACAAACCAAATCCTGACTACTTCTATGGTACATACATTATCACAGTTAAATACCAAATATTTCATTTAATATTTTTTAATCCTATGATTTATTCATCGGAAAAATTTGTTGGGAAACCGGTTTCACAGAATTATGTAAAAAAATATCATCATATCCGTATTTTGTGGGTATGCACTGTATACTATATCCATTTTTAGCCATTTTATTTCTTGTTTCGGCTAGCTCTTCTTGGGTGAGTAGATCAATTTCCATGATCCACATCTAAAATCAATCAGTCAAACGAAATGATTTTATGCTTTGCCTTTGGATGTCCAAACGTAAGTGAAAGTCATATAAAATGCAAATTGTGAAACTAAACTTACCTTTACAAGAATGAATTCGAAGGGAAAATGACGAATGACCTCATTTTCAATGCCTTGAACATCTAGCACAATAACATCCACGACAGGGGTGAGTGGTCACCTCTGTCGCAGCAATAAAAGAATAAAACGGTATGGACATAACAGAAAGTCGTTCAAACTTCGATCCGTTCTTATAATTCAGAAAAAATTTCAGTTCATCTTCGCTGGTACTGGAACACATATCCCCATCCATGATAACAAATTCTGTCTGATAAAAAATCAATTTAACAAACTACTACCAACTTAGGTATATTAAAGTAACACACTATAAATATCAATGATAATTAAATAGACTTTGCATGAAATTCATATACAAAACAGGTAGCTTGGAGTTTCAATTATTATTCAGTAATAAAAATTTCGGCTTCCAAGATTGGAGACTGTATATCCAACCAGGGGGGTGAGGAACCGAACGTGTAGGATATGCAATGAACACTGAAAATTTTCAGTTTGGAGCTGGACACGTATATATATATAATTTTATCTTTTTTATACACAAATTGTACAAATAGAAAACTAAAGCATTGTCCATTAGCATTGTTCATTTTCCACAACCACCTGGACCCCCTGTATCGTATGTATCATACCAGCAGTAATATTTATAATAATATATATGTAATAATATTGAAATAAATATCACACGAAATCGTATACTACTACCTTCTGAGGATGATCCAAAATTGACAAACAAACATCTGATAAAAAGGCATTTCGGTGGAGACCAAGGCCGTATCTAGGATTTCGTTTCGTTGGGGGCACCAAGGTCAAAATTGTTATAGAAATGAAAATGTTCGCGCGAAGTGTAAAAAAATTGAGCCAAATTGAGACAAAAACACCCTACAAGGCATCAAATTCGCGCGGAGCGCGAAAATTTTTGCAATTTAGGGCACTTTTTTGAAAAAATAAACTTCTTTCTTGGTATTTTGCTTAGGGCACGTGCCCTGCCGCTAGATACAGCCTTGGTGGAGACTTTTTAGCCCTCGAAAGAGTACAGGATGACATTCGACAAGTAAACCTGACCATCCCAATTCTCTTTCAAGGAATACAGTATGCGAATAGATCCCATTATAGGCCCCACATTCCACGAAGAAACCTCCTCTCTAATTAAAAATTGCATTTGAACGGTTAGTAAAATTGAAAATAGAAATCACACGCTATAAGCTTTATATTATAAACTAAAAACTACCGTAAAAATGTGTATTATTGTGAATAATATTTTACTTTGTTCCCAAACACCATCTTAATTCTTTCCTCGATATTTACTTCTCCCCCACCCATTATTCGGCCTTGTATGGATGTATCGGAGGTGCTTCCAATTGATGAGCTTTTATGTATTAAAAAATATTATTATTGAATTATTTAAACTTCGTTTTCGGGTCGGTTTACTTAAAAATTAGCCCTCTCTCAATTGTCTCTAGTGCTTATAATGTTAAATTCATGTAAGTTTGATCTCAAAAACCATAGGCTTCCTACCAAACTACAATATCCCCATTATTAAGGGACTCCTATACAATTGCTTGTAATCTGCCACAGCAGATTGAACATTTTATGCAGGAGATTGGCAGAAATGATGGCATAACTATTCAAATGTTAACATTATAGCAATGGAATGTGCCTACAGAGTAGAGACAGATGTACCTTACTACAATAAAACACACCACTCTCACACCCATATAGTTGTATGTTTTATTACACGCAGCAGTCGAAACACCCTGATCTCCATGTATTTTAGTAGATCTTTTCTTTTCCAAATTCTGTCGTTGCGGCTCAAGCTTCGTATCCCGGCAGAACTACAGGGGTATATCGGGCTCGGTGTTAGTACGGGGTATTTCCTTAGGGTCATTTTCCCTTAAAGTTCTGACTCGCCCAGAAGAGAGAAGCATGTCCTCTAGGGGAGACCAGATACTTTGTATTTGACTAGAGTATGACAATAAAGCTTTGAATTGAATTTGAATTGAATTGAAATGTAAAATCAAGACTTGAATTTCGAAATATGAATGATTTTAGATAATTTGATAGAGATTTTTTTTATCTAGGTCTCCTCAGCTTCGGTTTTTTGTTTCAAGGTTTGGTGCAGTAGTAATTTTTGATTTTGAAAATTGTGTATGTTAAAAAGCGTACGTTTAAATATTTTTTTAAAAAAACATGAAAAACTTTTTCGAATTTGGGAGCTGAGCGGACCTAGAGAATTATATTAGGAATCCGTAAAAATTGTTTCCAAAGCAGTTAGTACATTACATAAGACTCCAGGTGGCGTAGAACATAGTATAAGGCCCCCTTAAGTAGCGTCGGCTACTTGCTAGAAATGATCTTTCTGTCTGTCTGTCTGGACGTCTGTTCGTCTGTGCACTTTTCCCAGACTGGACTATAAATGTATCTACTACACTATTAACTGCTGATGTCGGGGTGGGTGCGGGGATCAAGGGGGGGGGGAAGTTCGGGGGGCGGATGAAATGAGGAAAAAATTCAGAAAAATTATTGTACTTATGTAAACAATGGACCCCCTCTGTGTGCCTACTGAATTCTGGTAACTGTGCTGGTAACTGCAGGGATATAAACAGCTGAATTCTGGTAACTGTGCAGGGATGAAAAGAACTGAATTCTGGTAACTGTGCAGGGATGAAAAAAACTAAATTCTGGTAACAGTGCAGGGATAAAAAAAGTGTCCCAAGATAACCTAAAAAGTGTTTCAAGTCACCCCATGAACTGACGCTACTTTGTTATATCTGTTTTGAATGGTTTATTTATTTATTCAAGTACTGCGCCTACACCTACTATTTTCTATTTTGCTGCTTTACAACCATAGACACGTTTGTGGATGAGGATGATTCTAGTGTGGAGTAACGCAGGAAAGCTACACATAAGGTACAGCGTTGGAAATTAGATATGTATAATTAAGCCTACAGTTACTTCTATAATTTCATTAGTTGAGAAGACTCTAGCCAAAGAGTATACCGTTGCTAGCTCTTTCTCCACGAGTCTATCTGTACAACTCAAATTACGCTATCATTAAACCATCTGTTCATGGCTTCCTGCCCTGAATGCATCTTCCCTGTTTTCACATTTACCCCCAGTCCACATTAGCTATATCTTTTTCCAGCATTGCTACTATAATACACGGTGTACATAAATACTAAATAAACCACACAATAGTGCTAACTACAACTCTCTTCTGTTGTCTTGCACTGCACAGCTATTTATTTCCAGTTTTTCCTTTATACCATCCTCTTCCTTATATACTTACTCGCATACACAACACTCTATGTAACTTTCACATGAATTTGTCCAGATGCTGTGCAAGTTAAAGAAATATACCTACATCATGTACTTACTAGCTATATAAATAAAGTATATCAGACATTATTATTACACACACACCTATACACCTAGACAACTCTATACTTGCGTTCTGAGGCTAGGTTCACTAATAAGTAAGTATCTGTAAATATATCCTTACTTTCATTCATTGCATTTCCCCTCAAGGCCTTTTCTCTCCATGTCTCTCTCTCTCTTTTGTGTCTCATTTTCTCTATCGACTCAGATTTGTGTGCAGGACGGTCTGAGTAGGTTTCGATAACCAGCACATACTCACATACGTGTCCACACATAAATATATCATGATGAGTAACCAAAACCAAACCCGCAAGGGAAAGAGTGGAACACAGTTATGAGATTGTCAGTACTCATCAGATCAGAATGAGGGCTGCAAATAGAAAACAGAAATTGTTAGCAGAGAAACGTGTGAAGAGATCCGAGCTAACTTGACTTTCGTTTCCGTTCTATCCTACTATCTCTTTTCCACATCAACAATTTTGAATTATATTTCCATTAACATACACCACCACAAGTTGTAGCACCAACCCTGTCTCTATTTAGCTCTAAGAGGCTACTACAGCAGAATGCAGCTACTGTATATATTCTACTATGAACACCATACGTGTGTATTGTGTATACTCTGTTAATATTAGACTTATAGCATTATTATTATAACTGTGCATTGGAAGGAGCAACTGTAGCAGTATAACATTAAACTTGCAATTAGATTAGTCGTGACGTATCCCAAGTAGACTCTGAGACTGAGGCAGTATAATTCCTATAGCCAGCATAGTACACTTCAACTAATATGCACAATTCCCTTCTATGCTGGGATCATGCACTGTGCTGCTATGTGATTACATTAGGAGACTGCTCTATCCTGTGGGTTAGTTATGGTTCTGGCATGTGTCAGTACGAATGTTGTTCCGCAGAATTATTTAACTCAAGAACAAAGGAAACTACACTAAGAATGCAAAAGACTTAAAGGCTCCGCGTGGGATGAATTGGATAATCAAACCCGTTAGCTTCTGACTTTCTAAATTTATTTTTTAACAACTTTCACAGTTTCCAATTCCTTTTTTCATTATGTATTTGTTTATTCTCCTCTTTTAAACTATAAGTTTTTCAATCAGTACCTATATCTACTCACATGCACTCCATGAACATACTCTACTAAGAAAATTAAATTACATTCTTCATTTCTTTGTTGAAATAGAAATAATCTTGCGATGTAATTGAATATTACATTATACAGTTATAATTTTTCTTTTATAAGTATGTGCAATACAGGGTTGGCATAGTCAGAAATGTCATGCCGGTATTTACCGGCATTTACTGGTAATTTCCGGCATGGCAAATTGTAGTAAATGCCATGTCACTGGCATTTTCTAAAATGTATGCGTAAAATCCAGCAATATAAGC